>VZTL01051231.1:0-21597 GCA_013400535.1 Scopus umbretta | reverse complement strand
AAAAAAAAAAAAAAGGAGATAATTCAGAGGTTGTATCATTTGGCCATGTTCCTCCTGTTAATTTCCATTTACTATGGCTTCCCTGGTCTGAAAGCTCATGCAAAAACTCTGAAAAAACAGTAGAGATTTGGTAGTATTAAAATTCAGTGATATTTACCTGAATGATATTGTTTTAGAAAGTATTTCTTGGAAGTAGTAGGAAGGTCTTAGCAAAGCTTCCTTTCAGGAGCTGTTTGACTTCAGAATGTCTGGCATCTGGGTGTCATCTTCCCTGGAGAAGTAGTAGACCTTGTTGCTGGCTTTTGCCAGCCATGTTAGCTAAGACTTTTATCTTTAGTGGTCCAGACACCTGGTAGTGTTTTTAGCACCATTTTTGGTGATGTGCTTTATGTGACTGATCATAATTGTCTTGCAAGGAAACAGATATAATTAGCTTCTGAAATAGTTTTCCATGTCTACTGGCTGCCATCAGCAAAACTGTGCTGCTTAGGGAAAAGGCATGCTAGATGGATCGTTCAGGGACTGTGTTGGGTAGTGCTGCTACCTCATGATTTGGGTGGCTTCGGGAGGAGGACAGGGAAGATGGAGTTTCATAAACAGGTCCTAGAATCCAGAGCACTGATTGTGCCAAAGATTTGAAGACAATATAAGTTATAGTATCCTGGTCACTTGGATCACTGCATTTGTGAGACTATCTTTTTCCCTGTCCTTGTGTGTGTTCTGGATTAATGTTGGTGCTCTCATGGTCTTCTAGGGTTTCATAATCACTAGCTTATGAATAGAGAGAATAAACTTCTATATTGTTGTTTTAGCTTGTTTTTCTTTTTCCTGTGGTTAATTCAGTGTATGAAAATGATGACCAGCTGCTGTGGAATCCTGACTTCTTACCAGAAGATAAAGTGATTGAGTTCCTAAATGAAGCATCAAGGCGTACGGGTGATGAGAAAGGCCTGGATGCAATTCCTGAAGGATCACATATTAAAGACAATGAGCAGGTATATAAGAATAATTAGGACTTGTAGTTTAATATTGCAGAATTAATTATTTGTTTTATTTTATTTTACTCCATGAATTAAAATTGCTTTTGAAACAGCTTCATTATTCCTTGTGAAAATACAAATGTGACGGGTGTTTTTCCTCTCAACAAATATTAAACTCTTAACTTAGGCTTAACATTGCTTGATGTATCAGTGCATCGTTAGATATATGTAGATAATTGTGTATGAATGAGTTCTGTTCTTTCAGTTACACGTTTTTTTAAAACAGTATGAATGCATACTTATTTTTTTTCTTCATACAGAAAAACCCCATTAATTCTACAAATGCATGCAGTGGATGAAAATGTTAAAATACTTTACCTGGATGTATACTTATGTAATTAGAGATTTCAAAATTTAAACAGAGGAAATATGTGTTTCTACTGTCTTAAATTACTTTACATTCATTCAAACAGTTTATTTTTAATCTTTTCTTAATAGGTATTAGTGATTTACTAAGTATGCTTCTGTGGCGCAACATAAATTGAGTGATATCTAGAATGTTAAATGTGGGTTTTTTCATCTTTCCAGGCATTGTATGAACTAGTTAAGTGCAATTTTGATACTGAAGAATCATTGCGAAGGTTGAGATTTAATGTCAAAGCAGCCAGAGGTGAGCATACACTGAAAGTTAAGTTCATATTGTTGAACTCTCATTTTATTTGTTACACAGCTATTGGGTTTTGCTGTCAGCAGACTGAGCTTGCCTGCATGTAAGCCTTAAATACCAGTGCCCATTTAAATGCAACCTTCAGTGAATCTCTTATTGTTCTCTGAGAGAATGAAATTAGCAGATGTAGTATAAACAGGTACATGCTCAAGGAGGGTCTGTAAATTACCTTCCTGTCAGTAGAGCTTGATATTTATATCTGTGACTTTAATAAGAAGTTAACATTTAAAATTACTTCTTAGCAACTGAATTGTGCATTTCTTGGGCATTTTGTTCTTCTAGACCTTTTCAGTCATCACAGTTAATGGAACACACATAAAAATACAATATGAAATAATTCACAATTCTAAATAAAGGAGAATGAGCAGTTAAATCTTGCATTGAAAAAAGTATTACACTGATAAGACCCAGGTCTTAAAGATGCTTTTGGAGCCTTAAGCATTTCCTGTTTTGGTATTGATCTTTATACTCAAAGGAACAAGAAACTAAGAGAAGACAGAAGTTATTTTCCTTGCATATTGATCTGTTGGTTCTTCTTTCAAACCTGTGGCTTCTCCAGAGTTTACTGTGCAAATCACAAGACAAGACTGATCAAATAGAGAAGATTAGTTTGTTCTCTCGGTATTTTAATCTTTATTTGTTCATGACCTTAAGCATCAATAAGGCCAAATTATATTAAGTTCTTAGAAGTGTGGCTGAAACTTATTAGGGGTTTATTTTGGTTTCAGTGGGGCCAGGGTTTCCCACCCAATAGTATGAGCAGCAGAGTTTCTTTTTCTACCTAACTAGAATTAACAGCTTATCATTGCTGGCTCTTGCCAGCAGTAAAGGTGATCTCATTCCTCATTCCTTTTCCCCTGCTTCTTCCAAATACCAGCAACCAGTTTGAGTCCATAGTATGAACTCCTTCGTGCTGTGTGCTGGCTTGAAGGATACCTGCTTCATATGGTTCTAGGGGCAGAATGGTGAGACAGAGTTGCTAAGCCTTTCTTCCTCTTTCTGCTGCCTACTTCTTTCCCCCATGCGGCAGGGCTGGAGTTACGGACCGATTATAACAGTCTCTACCAACTAGCTACTTAAGGCAGCCAAGTTTCCCACCTACTCACTAGAAGGGAGAATTTTCATTTTTGTACCAGTAAGTGAAATTCCTGGAGGTGGTTCTCCTTTAGTCAGCAGATGGTGTAAGAAACTTGAATACCACGTATGTTTTCTGTCACATAAGTTTTCTTTTATTGGCTGCATGCTTTTTTGTTAAGTATTTTCTTTATTGTGTTTCCTTGCTATAGAAGAATTATCTGTTTGGACAGAAGAAGAATGTAGAAACTTTGAACAAGGACTGAAAGTCTATGGCAAGGATTTTCATGTGATTCAGGCAAATAAGGTAAACCCCGATTTTAAGTGTAGTCTCACATTTCTTTAAAAGCAGCGTAGTTGTAAATAAATTCTTATCAATTCCTTTCACAAATTACCATATTTAGTTCTTCTAATTTTTACTACATATATGTCCAAACTGGTTTGTCAAAGTCCAGAATCCTCTGTAACTGTGGCTGTGAATCCTAAGTTCAGAAAAGTGAAAAAGTCCTGCTGGGCATACATACAGGAAGATCTGCATCCCTAGAGTCTTATTCTGGTCTTGAATAGACTGGTGAAACAGACTTGAATATTGCTTCTGAAGCTGTTGATTGTGGCACCTCACGATATCTCCAGTATTCTTAGAAACACTATTCAACTTTGCATTTCAATTTCTGGGCTTCTGAAATTTTGATTCGATAGTTTCCACTATTTCCTATGTTGTATAAGGAAGCATTGACTTTGAGTTCCACACCTTTTGATGTAAATGGTAGCTTTTTGCCAAAAATGTATTTAAATTCATCGAAGTTTGCCTGGCACGTATTTCCTAGGTACGAACAAGATCAGTTGGTGAGTGTGTAGCATTTTATTACATGTGGAAGAAGTCCGAGCGTTATGATTTCTTTGCACAGCAGACCCGATTTGGAAAGAAGAAATACAATCTTCATCCTGGTGTAACGTAAGATGTGCATTATTTTTATGTTCTTTTACATGTTGGATCTACATCTTTATTTTATACTGCTCTAATCTGAAATGGTATGACAACCGAGGGATTCCATAGTCCCAATTTGCAGCAGGAAAACAGCCAAGGTGTAAGAAAAGCTTACTAGTGCATATAATGTAATTTCTAAAAGACATTTATTTGGAATAAGGCCAACAATTTGTGTTGAACAGCTATTTAATTCAGTTTGTTTTCTGTTTAAGTGTTTCACAAATGTAACATTTCTGCAAATATGTGGAATTTTTTAAATGCTTGTTTTACTTTAAATACACGTTTTATACAAAGGCATTGGTCACAAGTTTCAGGTGGGATTTGTGTTACATGCTGCAGTATCCTTTGGAAATTTACTGTTTGGCAAGAATTCCGTCCAACACAGTACCCTATACTAGGGCTTTTTTGGGTGTATATAGCGCCTTTCCCCATTCACGTCTCTGCTAGGCAAAGAGGGAAATGTCTGTGCACAGCTGTGTATTTTCGTCCCTTAAATCTGAGTGAGTGAGCCAATGTATTCTTCTGCCCTTCATTCCAATGCTATGATTTTAGTATCCCACTCTTTCCGCTGACGTTCTCCAAGTCTTTTTACTATTATTTTTTCCTCTCATTTGTTCCTGGCTTCTCTGTTGATCGTTCTTTTTAACATTATTGTTTCTTTAAACGCTTCAGAAACGTGTGTTGGACCACTGAGGTGAACTTGCAGTATGACATTAAGGGTTGCCATCTGTGGCTTTGTAAAGTAGACTGTTACAGAGAAGCACCCAAAGCTGCTGGATTTTCGTAACCAGTTGTCAGGGACTGTCTGTCTCTCCCTCTTCTTCCATTGTTTTTTTTTTTTTGTTGTTGGTTTTGGGGTTTTTTCCCCCCATATTAGTAGACATTTTTGGTTGTTAATCAGTTAAAACATTCTCTGATTCTTCTGCAGTTGACTGCATATGGTGATCAGAAGAAGTGTCATTAAGGATTGTACTTGTCTATTCTTGAATGCTTTTGCAGATAGATGTGGGAATTCAGGGTGCGGTATTGGTTCCAGAATAATTATATGTGAGGATATGCTGTTTCTGGAGTTAATCCAGACTAATACCATATGTAGAAAGGCTTTACCAGCCAGCTTTGTTTGTTTAAATCTTTCATAAGAGATTACTATTAGTGACCTAAATTGTAGGACTGTAATAGATTTCCGATATGGAAATGTCTTATCTTTAACTCTAAAATTTTAATTTGCTTTTAACTTTACCCCTTTTAAGGTTGTATGTGCACAAAACTTACTTAATGGTATGTTATCACTGCTGCAGCAAATCGCAAGAGCTTAGTATGAACCTGCCTGAGAGCATCACCTTGAAAATACAGTCTGCAACGTCACAGCGTACTGAAGTTTCTGCTTGTGCATGATCTTATGGGACTTAGCATAAGCACAGGCTGAATTAATGTAAGCTGGCTGCAGTGATTTGTCAACAAATACGTAGTTGCTGTGGACAAACCGTATGCGGGCCAGTTAATGCAGGAGATCTTAAAAGTTCTTAACTTTGCAAGATAAGTCTGTGCATTTCAAAAGATACAAAATGAATTGGTCACACTTGCAGTATAAGCAGAGAATATTTTTGTACAAATAGCACCAATCTTTTACACAGCAAGGGCCATGCTGAATGTGCTGTTTCTATTGCGTAGAGATTATATGGACCGTCTCCTGGATGAAAGTGAAAGTGCTGCTTCCAGTAGAGCTCCGTCCCCTCCTCCTACAACTTCCAACAGTAGCACCAGCCAGTCTGAAAGGGAAGACAGCACAACCAGCAACAGTAATCAGAACGGTAAGTGTGTGCCCTGTCCCTCCTAAACAGAGTTGCCAAATCATCGCAGATGACAAGCCAGAAGAGAAGTTCAGCTTGCCTCTCTAAAAACAGGTCTATTTTAATTTTAAATATTTTCCCAAGGTGTTAGCAGCTTTAAGTTAAAAATGTTTTTTAAAAAAGCCACATGTTTGCATTTAGCCAATGGTCACATATTGAAGATAAATCTCCGCTGGAATCTTCCTTTTGAACGTAAACGATCCGTTACTGTCTTCCCCATGCTAGTGCAGTGTACCGCTAACTTTGTGAGGAGTCCCGTGCAGGATATTCGAAACAACTGAGATGGGAGCTGGGCTATCATGCAGGACACGAGTGCCTCTCTGGTGCTTGGCTCAGGAGCACCGTTAGCTATTCTTACCAGACATGGGGCATTGAAGGGCAGTTAGGAACGAGAGAAGAGCGAGGGCATGATCCCTTGTGAAGGAAGAAAACCTCAAAAGCAAGGGACAGCCATTCCGAAGGAGCTGAAATGAAAGCAGTAGCAAGAGGAGGGGGGAGCTTGGGGGCTGAATCGGGTTGTGAAAATCGAGTGGAAGCTACAGAAACTGCGCAGGTGAGGACAGTCCACCTGCAGCTTGTACAGTTGTGGGATTCCAGGACATTTTCTTGGCTGCTGTTGCATGCTTCCATAAACTCTGTCGTGATACGTCCATCATTTGTATGCAAATAAATCACTCGTTCATCACACGGGGAGGATATGGAGAATGATACTGGCTTTTTAGTTCAATGGGACTAGTTAGACTTCTGCTTTATTGACCTATCACAGATTGTTCTGTTACTGCTTACGCTTCTATTCTCTTTCTTACGGTATGTCTGTGTAATGCAGGGGTGTCTGCTAATGGACCAGGTGAGATACCAAATAAAGATGAAGCAAAAATTGAAGGATTGCATGTAAATGGACCTACCAGTGGCAAGAAAACGCCTCACACGGATCTGGATACAAATGGGTATGAAACTGAAAACCTTTCCATTGACCCAAAACTTGCTCATGCAGCTTCAAGAAATGAAAATGATTTTGAAGAAAAAAACGAAAGACCTCTAAAAAGAAGAAGAATTAACAGCAATGGAAAAGAGAGTCCAGGTTCTTCAGAGTTCTTGCAAGAAGCAAACTCACATGGGAAGCTTGAAGAACTAGAAACTTTGGATGACTGAATACTAGGAGCTGATTTTATTCCTTGGAGTAAATTTTGGGTGTCTAAAATTTTCAGGGTTGATGGGTTACCTTACAAAATCCAGTTCCGTAAAACAATCTGCTGAGATTTTTTTGTCTAATATCTTCTAGCTGGCTCTTAAGATCTGATTGCTTGTTTTTTTCAGTGCTGAAAATCAGGAGAATATTCCATTTCTCAGAGCTGGCAACTGTAGTTCCAGGTACTCTTAAAGCTCTTAAAAATATTTGAGAAACAAATCAGTGAGTTTCTGCAAAAATCCTCCCAGCCTAATACATTCAAGAAACGTCTGTGTGTAATACACTATTTAAGCATTGTACAAGTGAACAAAGCATCCTATTTGAAGCAGGGGGCTGGTTCAAACATTGCAGGAAGTTCAAATGAAGTACAGAATGCCAAGACACGCATCGGAGTAGGCACAGAGACTTCCACTCATGCTAGCGAGAGCAAAGTGTCATCCCATTGTTAAGGAACCCTTATGAATCCTGAAAGTTATGAGCACAACTATTTTTATATATAGAAGTTTTAAAAGGTAAATAAATAAACCAGGTCAGGTTTGTATATGTAAAATTGTTGACATCAATGATGTCTTTCCATATTCTTTATCTGGGCTAAAGAAATACATTCTGTATTTTTCCAGATTTCTTTGTAGCCTTTGAAAGATTTTTACAGTACTTACGTCTTGATTGAACTGTCCTTTCTTAAAACAAAAGCTTGTATAATTTTCTTAACTTGTACAGTTGGTAAACTTTTATGAGAGAATTGATATCCTGAGTCTAATGTCAGCTTAATTTTATTTTGCTGGTCTTTTCTAAAAAAAAAAAACCAACAAAAAAACCCCAAACCAAACCAATTGACTTAAAAACTGCTTATTAGTCACCAACATGTTATTGTCTTCTCAGAAAACAGTAAACAACATCAAGAATGGTTAGAATTCATTTGATTTTGAAAACATGATTTTTTTCTTACTTCTGTTCATGGCAAATAGTGATGCTAAAAATTTGTTAAGCATGATGCTTGCCTTGCACAGATTTTCTTGCTTTCATTATACATTTTCTCATTTTATTTTGAGCTCAGATACCAAATTTCACATTAGCCAAATGCTTAAGTTTACTAGACCTTGTTCGCCAAGATCAGGTGTTAGATTTTCCATTGATTAATTTTCAGTCTGTCTATCACCTTCTACATTTCACTGAGCACGGGAAGGGTAGGAAATGGGTCAAATGATTCTGGCTGTACAGGTTAGCAATGGATGTGCAGCTGGTAACCTGATCCTGAATTTCTGAAAACTAGTGGACCTTATATGGATGGGTATTTCAGTGGGAGCAGAAACATCACACACACATACTTGGTACAGCATTATATACGTTCAACACGTAGAGATTCAGATGGGTGAGAAGTGAAAGTAGGTATGGCTAACTATTTTAAGATTAAAATGCAAGAAATGAAAATTCTTTATAAATGCTTGTGGAGGGGGTGATGCTCACTGTCCCACCAGCATAATTTGAAAGTTGTTGAAGTAGGGTTTACATCCGTGAAATAGAAAGATTTTTAGTATCAGTGGTTTGGATTTTTAATTTTTTTTTTTTTAAGCCACAGCTACACATCTACTATATTAAAAATAGGAAAAATTGTTCATTTGTATAATTTATAATCTTATCTCCTCCTCCTGTGGCTTACAGGAGTGCTGTTATTTTTACTTGAAGTTTATGAGTCTTTACGATTCCAGTTTTCAATGTATGGTCCTATGGTTTGAAACTAATGTATCGACCTAAAAAAAACAACTGCTAAGGGTTTTGTTTGTTTTGTTTTCTTCTTCAACTATGTGTACTTGGACTTTGTGGTCATTAATGAGCCAAATCCTCTGGATCCGGTGTGGCTCCATCACCATGATGAGTTACTGGAGTGTATTAACCTGCTGTTCCCAGAAATGTTGTGAATGATCCATTCTAACTGGTTCAGCTGACATGTGGAAGTTGACATCTGCCTATAATTAGACAGCAATTTATGTGGAGAGGCACATCAGTAAGGTTTGTTATTGTATGGCCTGCACTAATCAATTAATTAAGTGATTGCTTTAGTAAGAGGTTGCTGTTAATTTTACAATCTGGTTCATGAACAGAAACCCAGCGCATCACAGCCTTATAGCAGATGGTCTTGAGACGGTTTCAGACTGAGGGTAGTGCAGTGCTTCTAAGAGTCTTTGCAACTCAAGTCCTAGTTTCAATTTTATTTTTACGCATTTTTGTTTGCAAGTTGGAAAAGCTTCCAAAAACTTTATAGGAAAGTTTATAAGTAAATTGTCTCAGGCTTGTGTGTGAAATACAGCACTGTGTATATTTTCAGGAATGTTGCTTTGTTTTTTATCTTACCTTTTTTGGTGATACGTAGATGAGACCTGACATTCCATAATCAACAAATATGTAATGCTCAGCTAGACTTTACGAATATTTAATTATAATTTACATTTTGTTTATGCTGGTGTTTTATACAATACTTTTTTCATGTTCTTCAAAATGCAGCCACTATAACTTCGTAAGTCATTGCACTACTAAAGCTATTTAAAATTCTAGAAATATATTCTTTCATTTAAAAAGCTTTCAGTACAGTTTGGAGCCCAGAAGCGTTTGAACGTGTTTCCAAACTGCGTTAAAAAAGTCGCAACCAGCATGTGACACTTGGGTATGTTTTTCAAGCACTATCGTGATGGGTTCAGCTGGAGCAGGTGTCCTGGATTCATGAAGTGCTTTAAGAAAGAGTGCAGCCTGAATGAAGAATCCAGTTCAACAGCATAAATCCTTGCTGGGCTTCCTAAACGATTCAATACGATACTAAAAAAACCAACCACACACACACACAAAATTTACAAATTAGTTTTATACATTTTTCCACACATAGTAATTTTGCACTGTTAGTAATTCCCTTCTCTTATCCCCACTCCCTGTCTGCAATTCTGAAAAAGCTTATTAAAATATTTTTTTAAACACACTGTCTGCATAAAAAATTCCTGAGTTTTTTGCTCAAAAGGGCGGGTGGAGCATTTCTGCTTACAGAGGATGTGAAGACCCCATTCTGTTGTAGAAGCGTGGTAGTGACTCTGTTACTGCTGCGGTGATAACCACAGAAAGAAAATACCATTTTCTGATTAAACTTTAAACAGTTTCCTTCCATTCCCCTAAAACCAGGTGGCTCTCACACCCCAACAAGTTCCTGGGGCCATCCAGAGCAGTCATAGACAAGGGCTGGGCGTTACTCTGAGCAGCTAGAGGGGCGGTGGGGGAGACGTGGGGTTTTGCTGTAGGCTTTAACGTAAAGGCAGCGTAATGTAAAGGAGGACAGAGAAGAGAGTGAGTTTGCTGCTGCCACCGAAGGCAGCCAGGACTAGGAAAGGTGGCAGTGGGCTAGCTGTGGGTTACAACTGACCGGTTGATTTTTATTTCCAAGTCCAAGGCCTGGTAAGTAAGTTACAGCACTGCTGTTACTTCCAGGAGAAAGCCCCAGGCAGGAGGTGCAGCAGTGCCCTGCTACACCATGTGCCACGCTGCTGGTGCTGGGACCGTCGGGAGCAAAAGGCGCTGCTCTCATTCCCACCTTGGCATGCCCGCTCACCCTATGCACCCTGTTTGCCAACAGGGACCAGGGTGGGCTCCCTTGCTGCAGTTGCCTTGCACGCGGAGGTTTTTTTTGGGAGTGTTGAGCACCGCGTGGCATGCTCCAGCCCCATTAAACACATCAGCTCAGGCTAGCTGGTGAGAAGGGAGTGATTTTAGCAAGGCAGTAGGGTTTTTTTTGGTTGTGTTTGGGGTTTTTTTTTTACACACACCCCCCAATTAGATATTTTTCCCATCCTCAAAGAAAATTTAAGCTGAAAACCCAAGAGAACTCCCTCACCAGCCCTTCCTCCACACACACCAGAGGACACCCAGAGAGGACAACCAACGCGCTCCGACTGAGGTGCTGGGGGAGCCTCAGCAGCTCCATCAGCCATTTCTTGCTGCCCCAGGGCGCCGAGGGCCAGCTCCTGGCAGAAGGCACAAGCAGGCAGGGTAGGAGGAGGGAAGGTCATTGGTTTATTTGAAGCCAGTACAAAAATACATAGGCACATTAAATTTTTTTTTTTTGCTATCATCACTGACTTACATATAAAGCCTGCCATACATTCAAATAAAAAGGTCACCCTTTTAATCACTAAAATGGTCATTTTGTAAATAGATTCTATATAGAAAAAAACTTTAGTCGATTAATAGCATAGAAAATACTGTTGTAGGAACTCTGTTCACTTTCCCAGTGTATACAATACCATCTAGGCCCTGGCACTGAAGCGTGCACAGTTACAAACAAAATAAGCTTTAAAAATACTTGACCGTTTGGACAATAAATCTAACCAGTAGATTCAAAAATAAACAGAAATCAAAACGTCCGACAGAACTGACACCCTGACTGTGAACGCCTCAGCACAGCGAAGTTACAAGCAAATGTGGCAAAAAGTGATTTGCAAATATTCCTGTTCAAGCAAGCGAGACGGATGCAGCGGCCTGGCTGAAGGACGGGGGCTTGGTCCGGTGCGGCACCAGTGAAAGCACGCGCCTGAGGGGGCTGCGGCGGCTGGAAGCTGGGAACCAGCAATCCTGCTGGGAGCCGATGTGCGAGTAGCTCTGGGTGTTCTGCACAGCAGGAAGCCTTTATCATCTTTCCCACAAAAACCCAGAAGAGCTCTGCAGCTGATTGCAAATCTAAGGCTTTACAGAAATTTAGGAAGCAATAAAAATGATTGGGGAACTTTTTGCTTTCTCCAATTCTGCACTAAGTGGGGAGCCCCCTGACGGGCTGCTCCTCCCTCCGGGACACACCGGCTCAGCCCTCTCTGCTGGCAGGTGCCTTACAACTACAGCAACCAGACCATCCCCCACTGCACCCATTCAGCATCCTGCTGCCCCAAAAGGGAGCCACCCCCCCCCCCCCCCGGGAAGGGAACCCCAGCTCTGGTACTGAGATGTCAGCTCCGGCACGCCTGGCCAGAACAACTCCAGGGACGGGATTTTTGGAGCAGGCGGCAGTGCCAGGGCTGGCAGCCTCATTCCGCATCTTTACCAGCACTGTGAGAGAAATTCTCACTGTGAGAGAAATTCTCGGTCACATACAAAAAATTCAGTATTAAGCACTCCAATAAATGCAGCTTTGCCTTGCCGAACAGCAGTTACATTTCTAATAAGTATCTTCCAGAAACAGATGATACTGTCTATAGAAGCTATTTTCCTGCTTACCAAAGGAATGTATACAAAAAATTCATAAAATTTTACCAAAATCTTTTTTTAACTCAAATTATAAACAATTCTTTTTAAACCAAAAGACAATCCAAGGCGAGACCTAGAAAGAAGTGCTGTGTCAGACAACCATTAAAAAAATCAGTTAAAACTGCCTGACATATTAAAAAATCCCATTCTTTTAACGGGTCACAAACCAAAGCAGACTTACTACCTCAAAAAACAAACTGCGGGACAGGGCTTGGCCAAAGCTGGAGTGCGGGTGGTGCAGCGTGGGCCCACGCCACACGTGCTCAGCGCTGAGGGGACGAGCAGCAGCGCCCACAGAGCCACCCACCCCACCAGCCCCGAGGGTTTCCCACTGACTTGCCAAAACACCACGATGCAACATGGTGCTGGTGGGTGGGAAGGGGATTGCAGGGCAGGAGCGGTGGCCTTTGCTTTGCAGCGGATTTTCTGGACCGGAGGAGGAGGCTCTGTGTGCCAGGTTGGACATGAGCTGTCCTGCAAACCCTGCAGCTACTCCCCATTGGATCTGAAGTGCCCTGCGAGGGTCCCTGCACCAGGGCCAGCCCCGGCACAGCCAGCAGCTTTCCCAAATCCAAAGGTTCCTGACCCTGGGGTCGTCTGAGAGAGGCTGCTGGCCCTGCCGAGCTCACCAGTGGCAGGTAAAACCTTCATGTTGGGAACATCCCTGAGCCTCGTAAAAGCAACCTCAGGCAGGAAAGAGAGGGGTGAATGTTTGCAGGGCTCTCGGAAAGCAACTAGGGTAAACCCAGCTTTAAAAGTGGGTTAACAGAAAAAACAAAACAAATCAAAAAACTAACAAACATAAGTTCAGAGCATTGAGCATTCAACAAAGGGGTTCTGGCCCAAACGAGGAGCATCCTGCAGAAGCGGCTTTGCTGGGGGCATACCAGCGCTCGCCTCGATTGGGCTGTAACGCCACAGTTCCCCTCCCTCCCCTCCTCTCCTCTGGGGAGAGAAGGGGTTCGCCTGCCCCTTGGGGCCGGATCCGTGCCGGGTACCATGGCCTCACCTTCCTGCAGCAGCAGCACATGCTGCCCGGCCGGAGGGACCAGGCGGGGGGAGGCACAGAGCAGAGCCAGCCCCAGCATCCGTCCCCCGCGGCGCCCGCCGCCTGAGCGGTAGCTGCACCAAGACGAGACGCAGCCAAGGATGCTCGAGGGACAGCCCTCAGTGCTGACACAGTCCTCCGAGATTCAAACGCGTACGCTGCTTGGGCCAATCTCTACTGCCAAATCTCAGCATGATTAGCAACCCATTAATTCCTCATGATCAGACTTAATTAGATGTACTCTTCACCGTGCAGTCAGTTACCTTCCCAGTAAGTTGTAAAGGCATCAATCTAGATTGTGCAAATTAAGAGCATCGCCGTTACTCCATGGCAGACACGCCGGATTCCTTCCCGCATTCTGCCTGTGATCAGCTGAACAGAAATAGATTGCTTCCAAAAAAAGCCTTTCCCTGGTCACACAGAGCTCTTTCCTTTAATATCCAGCTTGATGCCAGCTTCGGACTGCTTGCTCATTTGCTCCTCCGTGAAAGTGATGTAGGAATACACCAGGCTTCCAGCAATACTGCAAAACAGGGCCAGGTATGAGAGTGAGATATCCCAGCTCAGAGCCCCAGAAGTGACAGCACGCACGCCGCACCCTCCGGCACGCTCATGGCTGGCTCCCTCCTGCTTTGCACAACGCAAACCTGCCCCCAGCAGCCCGGAGGAGATGCTGCCTTTTACACCAGCACGTTTATTAGTTATATACACCTGCCTTGTGCAGCTGCACACACCCGTTGCCAAAGAAAAGTCAAAAATGGTCAAGGATCTGCTGCAAGCACCAATTTGCAAGAAAATTCTCTGTTGTCCTCCCAAGATCAGGTATTCTGTTTAATTGGTACCCAAATGCTAGCCCGAGTCCCTAGCCTAGTGCTGGACCTGCTCCATCACTGAAGGAATCCTGCTGAAGGACAGGGGGAGAATAAGGGAGACTTTTCACAATACAGAAAAACACCCCAGACCAGAAAGGAGACTCTTCCAAAAGCTGTACTAACATACCAGGTGAAATAAAACAAAAAAAATATTTCTTTTGCTACTTTAGTTACATGATTCGGATACGCAACTCTCAGAACAATTTAAGTTTGCTGCTAAAATACACTTGTGCATTTCCCTGGCTTTAAAACATCCCGAGTCTGTCTGGGAGCTCCCCACAGCCCAAGCTGTAAGCAGGGACCAAGGAGCACTGCCGGTGCAGGCACAGGGCTCGCCCCGGGCTGCAAGATGTGGGTCTGCACTGTGCCGGCTCCTCTGCTGTGGCACAAATACCAAGGCATAGGAGGTTTTTTTGAAAGAAGCGTTGAGCCAGTCAAACCATTTCAGTTTCATGGCAATTTTCACTTACAAATCATAAATAAAAACATCAAACACATGACATTCTTACCTGATATTTAAACCAATGAAGTTAGTCCATGTAAAAATATAGTCTCCTCCAAAAAACATCCCAATATAGGTTATTAAAATATTCTGCAAAGGAACAAGATTTTAGCAACGAGAGCCCAAGTTTCTATATAGCCCAAGACAAGTGTATGCTCTACACATTAAAGCAATATGGAGACAGGAAACCCTGGATGCATACAGCGTGAAACAGACAAGCGGGGATAATGCTGGATTCAAAGCGGTTGGCTTTAGAGCTGCTGAGAAACGCTCCTGAACGGAGGCTTTGATTGCTGGGGCAGCGGGGCAGTGCAGCCGCTGGGCTGCGATGCTCTCCCTCATCTCGAGACCGGCACTAAAGCCAGAAAAATGCTCAGGAACGCCTGTCGATTTTTGCAACGGGCTCGTTGGGCCGAGGTGACCCAGAGAATCACGGCTGTTTCTGGGCATTTTGCCTCGGGGAAGCTGAATTCACTGACCAGAGTCAGCACCGCAGAGGGCTGCTTGCTGCGACTGCCATACAAACATGCACAGGATCTCGCTCTACTCCAGACAGCAGCAAAATCCTCCCCTCCATGCGGCACACAGTAAAAGGCCCGTGCTGCTGCTGAGCAGACATCGCTGCCTGCGCAGGCAGAGCCAGGGGACGCACAGCGCTGGAGCGGCACGACGCGGGTGCAGGGCGGCTGTGGATGCCTCAAGGCTGTTCACAGCTTTTGCTGGAATAACTCCTGCAGGCAGGCAGCACCCTGCAGCAGGGTCCCAGGAAGGGGCGAGATGACTCCGGCCACGCCGAGTTGGAGCGCGCCGCGGTGCCAGGCACGTCCCAAGTGCTCAATGAGTGCCCACGCCAAGAGCTAAAGCCGCTGTTCAGTACGAGCCCCAAGCAACGATTTACCGTGACGCTCATCTGGCGGCAGCCCGGGGAGCAGAGAAACCACTTACCTTAATGCAGCCAACTATTGTAGTTGTAAGAGCAGAATTATACTGAGTGCAAAGAACCGTGGAGTACATCAAAATAAACCTGCAGGAGGAAGAGCTGACATCAGGCTCCAGGACATGCTTCAGGCGTTGCCATTCATCTCTGCATCTCTCCCCCCTCTTTTCTAGAGCGATATTTGCACTACCACTTTTTTGGCTAAACCTGCGCTGAAGCAGGGTAGGAAATAATTTCTATCTGCCACGGCTCTCAGAAATGGTGTCCTTATCAGGACTAAAGATTTATGCTTTTTTTTTTTTTTAACCCAGAACAGCTCAAACCACCAAAATACACTGCTGCTGGAACCCCCCCACCCAGCTGCTGGTTGATGGCTGCACCCCAGCCCTCGGAGGCAGCACCCACCGTGGCAGTGTACATGCTTACCCCATTACACACGACAGCATAAACTGCACAAGGAAGAGTGTGTCCGCCCAGCCCTGGTACTCCATTGCCTGCAAGAAACACACCCCAGCCCTTAGAGAAGACAACACAGTAATTCACAGAAAGGTGAAAAACAAACCTCTGACATCGGCTTTCACGTCACAGCAGAAAAAAACAAACAAACAAAAAAAAACAACAAGAAGACACAACACAGCCCAGCATAGCTCAAGCTAGCACCCAGCACACCCCTCCTGGAAAAAGCAATGAATAACAGTCATACAAGCAGGACAAACCAGGACAGGCATTTCCCAGCTGGTTGCTGTCCAGAATCACCCTCCCAGGAGCCCTGTGCGGTGGCTGCAGTCACTCACATTTTGTGCACCCAAGCTGCCGGCAGCAGCGGGAGCCTCTGAGCCCCGTGGCCCCGTCAGGGCTTGCTGCAAGGCAACCCCAGCAAGAGAGCCCCGCCACCGCCACCCACAGTGCCAGCTCTCTGGGCTTACAACGTTTGAAAGGGACATAAAAAGTTCACATATAGATTTAGTCAGTTCTGGGGGGAAGCTCAAAAGAGCCCTCACCAGGGACTGGGAGTAGTGAGCAAACTGCAATGCTCAGACAGCGCATCCCGTGGGACTCTCACCTCTAGGGACAGTGCTGACAAAAACGGCTGAAGGCGGTCTGGATTTCATGGTAGGGCTTTTTTTCATTGGGTTTTGTTTGGGTTTTTGGGTTGGGTTTTCTTTTTTGGTCAGTTGGTGGTGGGGTTTTTGGTTTTTGTTTTTTTTTTTTTTAAATAATTTATTTAAAGTTACACTCCATTCAGCCAAACCCACATTTTTGCCAGCTGCAGGTCTGGGATGACTCCAAAGGCAAAACTCCAGCAGCAGGAGACGGTTTGCAGCGAGAACAGGGAGGGAGGCCAGAGGGTTGTGCTGCCAGCCAGGCTGGGACACAGGTCAGAAGGAACTTCATGCAGCTCAATAAGGGGAAGTGCAACGTCCTGTCCCTGGGGAGCAACAACCCCAGGCACCAAGACATGCTGGGGCCAGCCACCTGGGAAGCAGCTCTACAGAACAGCCCCAGGGTCGAGGTAGACACCAGGTTGCCTGTGAGCCAGCAACATGCCCTTGCTGCAAAGAAGGGGAATGGTATCCTGGGCTGCATTGGGCAAAGTGCTGCCAGAAGGGTGAGGGAGGGGTTCCCTCCCCTCTGCTCAGCACTGGCGAGGCTGCCCCTGGAGTGCTGGGTCCAGCGCTGGGCTCCCCAGCAGCAGAGAGACATGGACATACTGGAGAGTGTCCAGCAAAGGGCCACCAAGAGGAAGGGACTGGAGCATCTCTCCTGTGAGGGGAGGCTGGGAGAGCTGGGACTGCTCAGCCGGGAGCAGAGCAGGCTCAGGGGGGTCTCGCCCGTGTGTATAAACACCTGCAGGGAGGGTGCAGAGAGGACGGAGCCAGGCTCTTCTCAGTGCTGCCCAGGGACAGGTCCAGAGGCCGTGGGCACAAACTGACACGCCGGAGGGCCCTTCTGAACATCAGGAAACACTTTTTCACTGTGAGGGTGACTGAGTGCTAGCACAGGTTGCCCAGGGAGGTGGTGCAGTCTCCATCCATGGAGACATCCAGAACCCAACCAGACATGGTCCTGGGCCACCTGCTCTAGGGGGCTGGATCAGATGAGCTCCGGAGGTCTGTGCCAATCTCAACCGGTCTGTGATGCAGTGAGGAGGCGACGCGGAACAGGGTGATGGCTGGGCCCCCCCACCTCTCCTCCCAGTGGGGCAGGGACTGGCACAGGGGAGAGAAGGGCTGCCATGTGTACGGGGATCCTGCCAGGCAGCTAGGACGGTGCTTTCCAACAGAGACACACGAAATGCCAGGCTGGGGTGGTCCTTCCTGCAGGTAGTCCATCCCCTTCATCCCCAGGAATTATTTGCAGGGCTTTGCTCACCACCATCGGCATGCCCATTCCTGCCTCTCACACAGCATGGCATGACAAGACATCGTTACCTTTGATGCTTGTTAATGAACTACAAGATTTAACACATCCACGAGTATGGCGAGAGGCTTTGCTATGCAACTCCCCCCTCTCTCCAGCATGGCCCCTCACCATGCAGCCCCCCCATCCCAGCTCTGCCCTGGGAGCCATCCCTGTGCAAGACACGTTCAGCTGCACGCCCTTCACAAGAGGGTTTTTCATCAGTCTGCAAACATGGAGTTTCCTGGCAGCAGCCCCAACAGAGTGCATCTTTGTCTGCCTCCGGCTGCCAGGAGCGCAGCCAGGGAAAAAGAAGTTTATTCAGAGGGGGGGAAAAAAAAAAAGGCAAAAAAAATAAAAAGGCAATTTCTCCACAGGCTGAACAGAGGCTGCACAGTGCAGTACAGAGCAACATTTTGCTCCCCGTCCACCAGCTCCTGCTTATAAATGAGCACTTTATCCCCCAATATATCCCACTGAGTCACCCTTTATAAAGGGCAGGGTCTGAGCTACCTTCATCCTGTGCAAACACTTCTCCTCGCTAATCACAGCTCATTATCTTAGCGACTGCTTATCAGGGCTCATCATCAGGGCATTAAGCTCCTAATGACAAAAAAGCCACCAGGCTCTCCCTGCCCAGGTACGGTTTGGGGTGGGGGACACACATGACAGGGGTGTCTGCAGGGGCCACCGGCAGCCACAGCAGTCACCCACAGGGGTCTGGGTGGGCAACACCTCCAGCCTTCAGCATTTCCCCTCCCTGCCCATGGAGAGGGATGCTTCTCTTTGTGTAGGCATGAAAAGGGAGTGCTCTTGCTCAGGAGAGCCAATCGAGTATAGCTGCACATAAGTGACTGTAATAGTAATAAATAATAATACTACGATATAAATTTCAAGTATATGGAACCGCATGCAAGACAGATTGTGCCCTGTTAGGGCAGCACAGGCACACTGACCTCCAGAGCAATTCAACAAAATAACCAACCCAGTAAGAGGGAGGGATGGAAAGAAGTTTGAAGAAGCCAAATTACTCTAAAAATACTCAACTTCTTCGTTTTAAATAATATTTGGTTTCACTTATTGCTCTCACACTTCCCTATTCCTCAAGCATTGCAAAAATGCTTGAATGGAGCAACTCTGCAGATTTAAAGTCCAACATAAGACTTACAACTACTTTTTACTTACGTGGTTTCCCTCTCTATCCCAAAACCCATCCTCAAACCATCCTCTGCCCCCAGCCTCTTCCCTTAGATGCTACACAGTACTTACTTGCAAATTGGGGATAATGAACTACTTTGCAGTTTCACATTTTCAGCATTTCCCATTTTATGTAAGAAGGCTAAGTTACAGAAAGTGCATTATAACAAACAGTAAAATGTTCTTCTAAGCAACCCATTTTGACCATAAGGTATTGTGCCACTAAAGATTCTGCNCTTAAGCTCTACAGAGTGTAACACTTGCAAGATTTCTTCCACCTTCTGTTTAGCCAGTAAGTGGTCAGAAAAAGTTAATCATGTGAGGAAGGACTGGAATTTCAGTCGATAAAACATTCTTTCCTACTAGAGAGCATGTCTGAAGGTAAAACAAGTCAGCATTTACTCTCTCTCTTCTTGGGACATACTGTGGTAGTTGATTCACCTTAGCTTTGCTGGCTGGTCCACGCAGGGACCCTTCAGAGACAGAGGAGAGGGGATTGCAAACCAGAGGCTCACCTAGCAGCTACAAATGCACCGATGATCATAGCAAATACTGTCATCTGAATACTCCAGGAAAACTTCTTCCTGAAAAGAGAGGCAGGAGGACACTGCTGTCATTCACAGTTAAATCTTCACTTAAAGGTTGTGAGCACTTTGGAGAACAGCAGGGAGAAGCCTTTCCCCCCAGCACATACAGAAGGGGAACGAGAAAACCCCAGGCAAGCCAACCCACGAAAAAGCAGCATGTAAAAGCAAGACATTTTTAGGCAATTATCTCTGTGATTAAAAAAAAACAACAAAAAAACCACCCAAAACCACCAAAAAAAACCCCCAACTTGGCATTGATGAGGTGCAAGTTTATGGGGTGCTACAACTCTGCCTTTTGCAGCGAAGGGTTCAGCTGGACACAGGGCACATGGCACCATGCTGGGGACAGGATCAGGCTGTCAGCACACAGCGTGAGCTGTTTTGGGGTCTCTGCAAATCCTTGCAGGGAGGAGAGCCATTTAGCAGGGGCGGACGGGCACAACACCCTCTGCTTCCAAAGCTGCACTGCACAGCCAGGCTGCGGCAAGGGGCGACAGAGCACATCCAACTTCCCCCCGCCTGGCAGCTACACATGGCACCTCGTCTCGCCCAGCTCCCTCCAGGCATGCAGAGAGGCAGCAGGGAAAAAGGGCTGTGCAGATCAAGGCATGTAACACACTGCTGCTCTCTGTATCCGCTTCCTCCGCCCACCCTCGTTCCTAAAACCCAGCTTAGAGCCAAAACCCCTGACCACACAGATCTCTGACACACAAAAACTCACGGACACGCTGCACATCATTCCAACACCTTCAGATTTTTGTAACTCTAACCAGTATCTGTCACTGATAGCACTGGAAAGACTCACTTGAGTAAGAATCCTTCGGCAAACATCGTAAACAGTATGGAAAACCTTCGCAGGACGGTGAACATGGGCAGGCTGCAAGAGGAAAGTTCAGCAGGTGAAAGGGCTTTCCCCCACGGGCGCTGCCGAAACGCAGCTCTGCGGCCACCTGCAGAGCAATGCCCTGAGCAGGCACCGGGATAAGGGCGCCAGAGAACAGAGCCATCAGCCAGCCAGCCAGTTTTCTTATGGAAACTCCATTACTCCCACACCCAAAAAGGTATTGCTTATGTCAGACCTCATCAGGGTGGGGGACCCCAGGGACAGCCCCAGACCCTCAGCTACGGTGGGCGAGGGCCAGACCTGCATCCCTCCCTACCCACTGGCTGGGGGAAAGTGTTCAGAAACACACACGCGGCTTATTTTACCGTGGGCAGAGGAGGAACTGTATTGCCCCGAGCGGCTCCTGCTCGGGTCACCCACACCCCTGCAAAGCCCTAGGGCCCTGCAACAACTCCCCACGAACACCGGACCCAGCACTAGGACCCCATCGTTTACCCCCCGGTAGAGAAAAGCCATCCATACTTCAGTTTCTTTGTGCTGAACAGTCCTGTGATCTGGTTCCCGAAATACAGAAGAGGTAGAGGAAATGTCTAGAAAATTTTAAGAGGGATAACAGACTGTGTGAGCAACCAGAGAAAGCCAGGGAGCTCCCCAGCAGCACCCTCATATTATAATACACATGAAATTATTTCCACCCACAACGGAAACGTTCACACAGACACACACGTGTCCCAGCTCCTCAGCCCAGAGCTGCTCCATGGCCGCAGGCTCCCGTGCGGCTCCCTGCTCCTGAAGCACGGAGCACGGGCATCCCGCTGCCAAAAAGCCCGCGGTGCCCACCGCAGGCGAGGGGCCGGGGCAGAGACCACTGCCAGCCTCGGGGCGGAGGAGAGGCACCCGGGCAGGGGGCTTACCCGCCGGGGGACGTGTCTGTCCAGGTCGGGGAACTTGACCACCCGCAGCGCCTTGCCCGCCCAGAGCACCGCCACCGTGGCCAGCATCTGCAAGAGAGCAGGGGTCAGGCCGAGAGCCCCCCGCCTGGGGGGCTGGGGGGGGACAGGACAGAGGGGACCCCACTCACCTGGCCCAGCCCCACGCACAGCGAGGAGGGAAACCTGTGGGCAGAGA
>VZTL01051230.1:86728-127044 GCA_013400535.1 Scopus umbretta | reverse complement strand
AAAAAAAAAAAAAAGAAAATGGGCTGGATGGCAGGGCCTGAAGAGTTGTGGTGAATAGAGTTAAATCCAGGTGGTGGCAAGAACACAAGCGGTGTTCTCCAGGGCTCAGTATTGGGGCTGGCTCTGTTTAATGTCTTTATCAATGATCTGAATGAAGGGATCAAGTACATCCTCAGTAAGCTTGCAGATGCCACCAAGTTGGGCAGGAGTGTCAATCTGCTTGAGGGTAGGAAGGCTCTGCAGAGGGATCTGGACAGGCTGGATCCATGGGCTGAGGTCAACTGTATGAGGTGTAACAAGGCCAAGTGCTGGGTCCTGCACTTGGGTCACAACAACCCCATGCAATGTTACAGGCCTGGGGAAGAGTGGCTGGAAAGCTGCCTGGCAGAAATGGACCTGGGGGTGCTGGTTGACAGCCAGCTGAACATGAGCTGGCAGTGTGGCCAAGACGGCCAGCTCATCCTGGCCTGTATCAGGAATAGTGTGGCCAGCAGGACTAGGGCAGTGATCGTGCCCCTGTACTCGGCTCTGGTGAGGCCACACCTCGAATCCTGTGTTCAGTTTTGGGCCCCTCGCTACAAGAAGGACGTTGAGGTGCTGGAGCGTGTCCAGAGAAGGGCAATGAAACTGGTGAAGGGTGTAGAGTACAAGTCTTATGAGGAGCGGCTGAGGGAACTGGGGTTGTTTAGCTTGGAGAAAAGGAGGCTGAGGGGAGACCTGATCGCTCTCCACAACTACTTGAAAGGGGGTTGCAGCAAGGTGGGGCTCAGTCTTTTTTCTCAGGTAACAAATGATGAGATGAGAGGAAATGGTCTCAAGTTGCACCGGGGAGGTTTAGATTGGGTATTAGGAAAAAATTTCTTCATGGAAAGGGTTGTCAAGCATTGGCACAGACTGCCCAGGGAGGTGGTGGAGTCACCATCCCTGGAGGTGTTTAAGACATGTAGATGTGGCACTTTAGGATATGGCTTAGTGGTGGACTTGGTAGTGTTAGGTTAATGGTTGAACTTGATGATCTTAAAGGTCTTTTTCAATCTAAATGATTCTATGACAACCCAGCTTTCTCATACAGAGTTCTGATGGAAAGCCAGCTGGCAGGCCACAGTAAAACAGCCTCAAGACAGAACATGATGTACTGCAAAGCAGGGAAGCTGAACCCTTCCCCATGCACCTGTCAGGTGGTGATGCTCAGAGCAGTGAGTGCATGCCCTCTGTCCATTGTGGAGCTGGTGGAAACTGTCACAGTGAGGGAGGGGGAAGAATGTGATAACAGCTCCTCTGTCTTCAGATGGTCCAGTCCTGCCCAACATTCAAGGGGTAATATTGGGAAGTAACCTGTTCTCTGTTTTTTTTAAGGGTGATATCTTTATAACCATATGCAGCTAGGCCTTGGATGACTCCAGGGGCTGCAGATGTTCCTATTCCAGCACAGCCCATTTTCCACTACAGAGGCGGCACCCAAGGCTTGGTTTATTGCTGCAATGTATATACATAAACCCAACCAATTTTAATTAAGAGCACTGCAAAAAGTGCTAAAGTTCAGGAAATTTAAAGATTAAGGCCAAGGGTTTGTTTTCACACGTTCTTAAGGTGAACAGATTGGACTTTTCTTAGAAGTAATTTCCCTTTCAAAAGCAAAAAGATATTTATTGGAAGGTGATTAAATCTTTCCCTAATACACTGATTTTGTTCCAGTTTTGTTAGGAACAGGTTAAGTACTCTCTACCTGTGAATTTCAGGATTAAGACACATAGCAAAAAGCTTCTAACCTGCTAGTTGCCCATGGGCAATGAGTGATTTTTTTTTTTGGAAACTTTTTTCCCTTAAGAAATGAACCCATGCTTCAAAGACATGTTCAGCAAATAGTCCAGTTGAAAAAATAATCTGCCTCTCCACTCTGGGCAACAAGCAAATTTGGTGCTAGCTTTCCTATAATCAGAATTTGACATGCAATTTGACTTGGTTCCTTTCCTTTATTACAAAAAAAGGCTTGGGCTGTAAGTTAACACAGTGATTAAGCCAAGTCCACTGCCAAAAGCAGTACTGCCTGCCCTGTCTGCTTGTTCCTTTTTAATGGCACAAATATCTGTCTCTGGATGGTAAACTAGGCTGGGGAACCAACCTGGGATGAAACAGGTCCTGTGAATACATTTGGAAGTGGTGGAA
The DNA here is from genome assembly GCA_013400535.1 of Scopus umbretta. Taxonomy (NCBI): domain Eukaryota; kingdom Metazoa; phylum Chordata; class Aves; order Pelecaniformes; family Scopidae; genus Scopus; species Scopus umbretta. Next base: position 124,878 of record VZTL01051230.1, on the reverse strand, counting down.
AAACAGACCTATGCTGTTCTGTACCAATGCTGCCCAGTTGACTTAAACCATATATGAAGCTGTGATATTTGATACCTGCTGAGGAGAATTAGGTGCCTAAGTTCCACTTAGTCATAAGGAATACTGGAGACAAATGCAGTGCTTTTGAGTGTCTGCTATTAGCTGTTACATTTCTTCCTTTCTGGACCAAGTCTGATGTATCTGACCTGACCCCTGCCCCATCCCCACCACATGCTCCTGGTTGTCTCCTTTGTGTTGGCCCTGGAGCTTGACTTGCCTTTGAGCTGCCTTGGTGCTAAAATGGACATAAATAGTCCGGCAGAGAAGCAAATGGCTGTGAGCTTAGCTCTGCTGTTCAACTGCATGTGTAAAAGGAGATTGATGGGGCACATGTTCATGGCTGGAAGCTCGACAAGCAATGTTTCTTTGCTGGGGTATTGTCATGCAGAGTCCCTGAAGCCTGAGACAGCACTGGCTTGGATCAGCTGGTGGTTTGGTCCTCACACTTCACTGTTTGCCTTATTTCTTCATCATTCTGATAAGCATCTTGGAGCAATCTCTTGGTGTGACATCAGCTCCAGGGGCTCCTTTGGTTGTGACTGTAAATGACAAACTCAGAGCTGAGCTGGTGCTAAGGAGGGGGTGTGTGTGAATGTACTGCTTTTCTCCTTACACCAAGCCGGGACTGAACAGTTATTTTAAAGCATTTTGTGAACTTTTAACTGGAAGGGCTGTGAAACTGTTTCAGTCTCAGTTGAACCCAAACCAAGACAACCAGAAGATGGACTAGTTCAAATCCCAGGGGACAAATACCAACAGTTATAAATGTTTGCTTAAAATTCATGGCTGCTGTCAACATGCTTACCAGATAATTTCAAAGGGGATATGTGTGAAATGAATGGACAGAGACAGTGTAAACTTCCTGCCATTAAAATTCAAATGCCTGTTTGGAGCCCCCTTGCCCCCACAATATTTTATCGATTCAAAAGGTCAGGAACGGGAACCTAGGATTTGAGCCAAAGTTATGGTTGCCTTCCTCACTCTTGTGAAAAGGCTTTATTCAGAGATGGATAAGAAAGTCAGCTTGAGAATGAATCTGCTTCCCAGTGGAAGTCTGTGTCTTTGAGCGCTGTGGACCCAGGATGTATCAGCAGACTGCTGTATGCTGTCTTCTAGGTTAACTGATCTCCTTTTATCCTAAAGATGTGCTGGGTCTTAAGTCTGCATTTGAACTACCAGTGAGAGATCACAAAGTGTATGAGAGGTGGAATCAATCCTCTGGGTGGGCTGTTTGATCATCCTGTGCTTTTATGTGGTTTAGTGTCTGGCCTCTCTTCCAACCCATGTGAACACTTCTGCTCCTCCAAATACCTCTTAAAACTACAGGTGGATACAGTCTTCTCCCTTCCTCATCCTGATTTCTTGCCTGTGCTGACCTTGTGCTGTCTGGTGTCTTGCATCGGCCTTGCCAAGACCTCCCAATCCTTTACCATCTATGGAGCAGCTTTGTGTTGAGTCATGTGTCTGAAAGCTGCTGTCTATTTGCCATGCAGAGGCTCTCCAGTGCTGCTTTCTGTCACTTCTCTACCCCCAACTGCTTGCTGTCTTCCATTATTCCAGTCTCCAAAACTGTTTGCGAAGGAATTGCTTCTAGATGCAAATTTGCTCCAGGCCCATAGAACTTCATGCCATGGCTTCAAGTTTAATAAGAAACCATCTTCATTAGGACTGAAAATGACTTCCAGTTTCTCCCAGTCCAACAGCTGTTTAGCTTCATGCTGGCTGCCAGTTGCACACACCTGCATGTTGCAGCTGTGTGTGCTGCTAAAACACACTCTATCGACAGCTGAGTCACCAGCCAACACCTGGAAGACATAAAGTATTTACTATTCAGAACAAGAAAAAAACTCCCTCAATAAAAATAGTTGTAGGTGATCTGTAGTCTTTCAAGTGGCTGATGCAGAAAACATTTTTTTCCTTCTGATTGCTGGGCTGGAGGGAAGATGGAAGGCTAATTTGTTAGCAGGCCTGCTTGCATGTTTGTGAATTCTGGAGATAAATGCCCACCAGCCTCTATACTTGGAGGAACAGCAGGCAGAGACCAGAGTAACTTTGGCAGACAGGAATTCATTAGGTTGGGAATCCAAAAACAAGGAGAGGAATAGAGAGAAGACTTGCAAAAGGAAATCTTCCTTGAAGATTGTCCTAATGATGAGGTCTAATCTGACGTATTATGTATTCAGGAAGGCTGTGGAAGAGACTTCTTTGCTTGAGCTGAATTCAGCCCTCATTTTAATGGAGGCTTCATTTTTCTGGGCTGTGCCCAGCAGCCCTTGTACCAAAGTATTTGCAATGTGGGGGTGAGGCTTTGCAGAGCACCTGTATAGTGGTAGTGCCCAGCTGCTCTTGACTCCTTGGGAATCAAGTTTTGTCTTGGAAATGCATCTTAAATGGACAAGATGATGATTTTACACCTTGGTTTCACAGGTGAAGGGAAAGTGAATGCCTGCACATCACCACGGCAGTCTACAGCAGAGTGGGGAACTGAGCAGGCTCTTGGTCTGTCAAACAACAGGCTGGACTTTGACCGTGTTTTATCTTACCCTGTGTTCCACCCAAGGATGACCCCATACTGACTGCAAGGTCAAAGGTAATAGGTCAGATCCAGCGTAACAGTTAATCCTTTGTCCTGGTAAACCCTTGTTAACTGGGAACCTGGACATATTGCTGTCAGTCACCAATACCCAGACACCAAGAAGTGGGTATGTCACGGTGTGTAAGTATAGCTAGTCCCTCACTGTGGTGGAGCAAGGTTTATGGCTTAAAAAATATCAATGCTGCTCTTCCCCGTGCTTTTGGACACAATTAGTTGTTTTGTCCTGTGTTGGCGCAGGGCAAGGGGCAGAGATCACTGTGGAAACAGATGCCTGGAGGATCCTTCATGACCCGCAGCAAAAGATGAGTAAAGCTGACCCTTGAAGTTGTTCTTCAGAGATGAAGTGCTACTTCTGCACAGCCTTGGAAAGGAAGAAGTGAGGGCACAGGAAAAGCAAGGTGCAGACAAAGCCCAGTATTTGACTAAAATTGATGTGGGATGTGTCTTTCACCCCCACCAGGTTGGTTTAGAGAGCTTTTGTACACAGAGAAGGAAGAGCAGCAATGTCCCCTGTGAGCAGCAGACCTTCCTGTTGAAGGAGGTTGCCAGAGCAGGACATATGATATGTTTGAAATAGCATGGATGATTTTAGGGACAGTAACTCTTCTTGCCATAGAACAGCCCAGGTTGGAAGGGAGCTCAAAAGATCATCTAGTACAAGCTTTTGTGGATAACAGAGCACAGATGAAATGATCTAGGGCCCTGTTCAGTTGTCTTGAAAACCTCCAGTGATGGAGACTCCACCACAACCCTGGAGAGGTTGATCCAGTGATCAGTTGTTCTCCCTGTAAAAAAAAAGTCATTTCTTGTATCAAGATGAAAACTCTCCTGGTGCAACTTGTACTTGTTGCCCCCTGTCCTCTCCATGTGGCTTGTTGTGAAGAGACCACTTCTGTCCTCTTTGTTACCCTTTAGGTACTAAAAAACTGATGAGCTCTCCCCTGAGCCTTTGCTGTGGCAGGCATAATGAAGGAATTGAATGTCGTCTGGATGGAGTTCCCCTGCTGTCACCTCCTTGCTGTCTGTAACCCTGATGCTGGCTGCTGCTTCACTTTCTAGCATTAAGTGTCTTTAAATAAAAGGCTAAGGGGGGAGAAACTGAATCGTGATGTAATTTTTCCACCCACTTTCCTTCCTGGAAAGGTAGCAGGCATACTGCAAGCTTTTTGTGTGAGCAAAAGAGCATGGGTGGGATTTCTATGTGTTGAAATTGGCTTGGGCAGTGGAAGAGCAACTCCACCCTTCTGTTTTCTGTAGTGGATTTTCTTAGCCTTGTTTCCTCAGGCGGTGAAGCTAATGTAATTACAGTGTCTTTTTCGGTCACTCTCCTGAATAATTTTTGGGTGAATTAGACCATTTCACTAGGTTTTCATGAGGTAAAAGATGTTCCAAAGGATTTAGGGTGGGATTCTTCTTTGAGATGAGTCTCACTCTGGAGGCGCTTCTTTCCATTGGCTATTTAAAAAATAATACTAAAAGAAATAAAATTAGACCTCCAACCTGAAGTGGAGACAGCTGTAATTTAGATAGCAATGGCTGGACAAGCAGAATCCTGCATCCTACAAGATTTGAGGGAAGAAAAGGTTTATTTTTCTTTCATGTTTGAAAAAAAAAAAGGTAATCCTTATCAGGCTTTAGAAGACCCTCACCATTAAAGTCATGGCTAACTAGTCTTCATCAGATCTTCTGAATGCAGAGACCTGTCCTACCACAGAGGAGCTGCTGCAAGCTGTGTAGCACACTGATGCAATGGCAGCGGTCCCCGTGGAAGTGGGTTAACAGGCATGGTAGAAGAGAGGTAAAGGTGCACGATGGGCCCCCTTTTCATTACACCAGACTGGATTCATTTGCACAAGAGGTATCTGCTGATTCAGCCTAGCACCCAGACTTGAGCTGCTCAAAGTGGGAGAGAATGAATTCTGTCTTATGAGCTCTGCCAAGGGATCTTTTAGTCACTAAAAACTTGATTTGCTCCTATATGGGGAGCAGCACTTCCAGTTGGTGATAGGGCCTGGGCTCGAACCTGGCAGAGGGGACAGACAGTCTGCTGTGTGTCTGATGCTGCTATCTGCTGCATGCAGAAAGTCTGTGGGACTTTCCTGTTCAATTGCATCTCACGAGGCCGTGGTATGCATCATCATATTGCTCAGTAATGGACATGCAAGATGGTCCCTTCCCCTTGTAAGGTATGGCTATAATGCCATACAAGGGGTGCCAACACCTCTATGCCCTTATTCCATGATGTTATTTGGATGGCCTAAGTGTGGGGATGGCATGTGGGGAAATCCTGGGTCCTAACATAGGGTCTGACGTGCCTGGCCCATGGTGGATGGGGCAGGAGAGCCTAGAAGAAACACCTGGTTCTTATGTGCCCTGTGCATTGCTTAATCTTTCCCTGAACTTTGCTTTCTGGAGCCTGTTCAGGCAGGAGCTGCTGCTCTACAAGACCTGTGCATGAAGCTTAACACAAGTGGTATTGCAAGGAAATGAGCAACCATCAATGTAAAATCTGAATGGGAAAGATAAAAGATGGCCTGCTTCTTGGGGAAAATGAAGCTTTTCGCTTCAGGACTTATATTTTGTTTTCATCAAGACAGACTAGCACTTTAGTCCAAGTCCCTACTAAAGTAGGGGGGAAAATACTAAAAAAAATTCAATGGAAAATGTTCTGCCTGCTCTAATCCCAATTTTGCATGGACAGCATTATGGAGCTGCATCCAGGTGACTGTCTGCTCTATACCTCCTGTTTGTTTTTAAACATCCCATTTCAAATGCTTCTTATGCATTGCTATTATATGTAAGTCTGTTAGATGGATAAGCTATTTCTGATCTTCCAGAGCAGTAAACTTCACAGCTCCCTTGACTCGGTCTGAGAAATTTCCACTGCTTGACATATTAAAAATATATGGAAGTCTGCAACGAGAGCAGATTAAGCTTTATGCCTGTGGAAATTCATTTAGATAACTCCAGATCAGCTGGTGCATGGAAAAATCATTTGAAGAAAAAAAAAAAACCAACCCAAAACTAAACCAAATCCCGCCTGAAAAGCACAGCTGATGCTGTATGTTAAGGAGGAGGAGGTTTTATAAAGCATCTTTCATTCCCAGAGCACTTACTGACCTATATATAGAAATCATTTCCCTCTTCCCTCTAAGAGCAGCCAACTCTGGGGTGGAATGCTACAGTTGATTAACTGGGCTCAGCATTACCATCTGAGAACTTAGCAGAAGACAAAACTTAGTCCAGCTGGCTCTGGCTGACCATAGACTTCTCCATTATGCAGTGTTGAGGCCAAAATTGGCACAGTCTCCATGGTCTGGAGGTTGCTGGGTGACCCTGATGGTCTTTCAGGAGACTCCTTAGTTGCAAAGCGCTGAGAAGATGGATGCCAGGCCCCTAGATGAGGCACTGGGCTTTGGGGCAGCAGCATCAAGCAGGACACAGCCCTGAGGAGGGAGCAATGGTCCTACTTTGAGGTATTTTGGTGTTGCCTTCTGGATATGCTTGCTAGAGACCAAGATGTACACCAAATTCAAAGTCCTCCCAGGATGTCTAGCCACCATGTAGATATAATAATTCTGGTATGCATGGAAAGCTAGGGATGAAGACCATGCTAGGGAGTGACTTTGAGCGAGCAGTAATGGAGTTTTGGAAGTTCCCATTTGTATGGGCTGCCCTCCCAGTAGTTAAGTGGGGTAGGGTGAGGGGGTGGGAACTTGGTGGCCCCCTTGCATCCATTCTCCCTTGGAGGGGAAAAAAACCAAAACACTGAGGAAAGCCTGTAAGTGAGCTCAGTAGTAATGAGTTCCCAGTGCTACCAAAATTTGGGAGGTTCAACTAATGCTGAAAAGTCCTGTTCTGTTGCCCCCTCCTGGGTGCAGTATGCCTGTGACACATTGTGGGCCGCTGGTCTTGCCCACTCCTGTGTTTCTGCCTGTCTCCACATTGTTTCTGCTTCTGGCTCAACCACTGTGTGAAAGCTTTTCTTTCCTGGCGCGTCTTGTGAGTTAACCAGTCGTGAGCTGTCAGTCTGGCTTGGGAGTCCTGTGATACAAACCCCTCTCTTGGTATCTGAATAAAATGCTTGGATGGATTTTCTCCCTGCAGATTTCTGCCGGCAACACAAGAATGTCTCTAACTTTGGTCCTGTGCCTTCACCCTTTTCCAGAATTACAGCAATAAATCTGGAAATGGTGACACTGGTCAAAGCTTGACACAAGAGGGAAGCGCATCCCTGGGTCTTGTGAGCTGTTCAGGTTTGTGCCTCCACTCTGAGGGGCTTTCATCTGCTTTCACAACCTGCTTACCCTCGTATTAGATGAGTAGGGTAGATGAGCTGCGCTCTTGCTTGAGCAAAAGTCATGCCTCTTGACATATACTTCCCTGCCCGATGTCAACAGGTGATGCTCACCCTGTGTTGCTGCTTTAGCCTGAAGAACAGAGGGGAGGCCGTGCTGAGGTTGATGTTTCTATAGATAACCCCATGCTGGCTGGCATAAGATGCTATTGGGCAGAAAGTGTGATGGGAAGGTGTAGGTATGATATTGCTTTTCTGACACCCAAAAATCTCATGGAGGTTGTCTAATGGCAGAAGAGCCATCTGTTGGAGGTGACCTAGGCAGAAGAGGTTTAGGAGACATTGCTGTGGTAGGGATGCTCTTTCTCCATAACGACAGCCTTCAGAGCCATGCTCCGCTGCCTTGAGTCTCATGACAAAGGGTTTGTATTCTGGACCAACACTATCTGTCTTGTCACATAACTGATCACATCTGAACACTGCTGCTCCTACCCATTCCTGTGTGGCCATATGGATTACCTAGAGATTAAAAAAAAAAAAAACCAAAAAAAAAAGGAAAGCTTTTAGGTTCCCATGCTTTCCAACCTTAACCCTTTCCTTGTCCTTCCAGCTATCTTCACTGCTTTCATAAATTATGACTGCCTCCTCCAAGCCTTGCCTCTCCTGTATCCTCAGCCCATTGCAGCTGAAAACCCCACTGCTGCTCCTCAAACCCCTCTGGTTTTCCTCGTTTGCTCTTGCTAATCACTGCCTGGGAGTGCTGTAGGCCCTGGATTGTCCCAGATTCTCAGGCTGACCTTCGAGCTCAGGCTTGTTGCTCCTAACAAGGACCTTTGGGCTGTACCTCTCCCCAGGAATGGAGAAGACTGGGCTGCAGGCTTACATTTTAGGGTGTATTACCTGAAATCTCCTCAAAGAGAACCCAAGAGAATTTTTGTCTGTCCCTGATTTCAGATAATCACTGAAAATTGGGGACAAAGAAAATTTCTTGCTCCTCTGCTTTAGCTATAGGAGTCAGCGGGGAGGGACAGGTTTAGGGGAGAGCCCAAGCCCTGTGTATACAACGTCCTTTGGAGGTGAGGACAGGGATGTTTTGCTGGTACTCCTCCTGGCCAGCTGCACGCCAGCACGGGACTGGAAGCTGTGTAACGAGGGTAAAAGCAGTTCTCTGAGCTAATGACCTGCTGGGATTAGAGCTGCCTGCAGGCATCTGGCAGGGCTGCTTCGCACCTTGCTTGCAACAGCCTCTGCGGAAATATTCCTCTGGGTGCGTACCCTGAGGAAAGCTCCATGAAAGGCAGTGTGGTGGTTTTGCAAATGCCTTTTTTGGTGTGTGTTTTTTTTTTTTTTGCTGATGTTCAGTCTAACAGCTTTATTTCTGGCTTGTTTGACTATGCTGCTGTTGCCTGCTTTCCTCCTGTGCTGCTACTGCTTTCTGCCAGTGGAGACTGCACAGAAGGCATCAGGCTCTCGGCATCCTACAGCCAGCGAGGTGACAAAGTAGGCAATGCGATACAGTCTTCTTTTTAGTGTCCCTTTTATTTTCTGCTGTTGAATTGAGGGGGAGGGGGAGAAAAGCAAAGGAAGTTTACTACATGGCTACCTACCATGAGACCTGATAAATCTGCCAGACAATTTATTTGATCTTTGAACCCCGGGGTCCCTTGGAGACAGGCTTGGAGGCCTGCAAAAGCAATCAGAAAGAATATAAAAACCTAATGAGGCCTGGACTTGATCCCCTTCTCCAGGTGAAATTTACAGCAGCTGGCAGAGAATCAGAGTAGTTTAAAAATTATAAAATGTGTGTGTATAGATAGTGTATGAGAATGCATGGAGTTGCTCGGGCTTTCTGCTGTAAGCACTCTCCTTTGTGCTTGTGGCATTTCATTTTAACAGTGGCCCCTGTCTGGATTTCACAATATCCTGCTGCAAAGGATTTGCTTAAAGAAAAAACCCAGAGTGTTTCTTAGATTTAGCATCTTGCTCCAGGCTTGGCTTTGTAAGAGAGACTTAGTCTGTCCCCTAGGCAGCAAGGAGAGATGTTAAAATGTCCCTATCTGACTTTGGAGCACAAGTCCCATTAACTGTGTTTTGCTCCCAGGTATTTTTGGGGAGGATTGAGACAATTTTCCTTGTTCTCTGTGCCAATGCAATGACATGGCTTCGGGAAAATCAGTGTGGCTGGAGCTGAGTCTAGCAGAAGTTTTCCCTCTGTGGCGGTAGTTGCTGGACTGCGTGTTACTGGTGCAGTGTTGCTCCTCTGCTGTAACTCCACAGCCTGAGATGGGGCTGGCAGTTGTGTGGCATATCAGGGGATAATTATATTGATGCAACTGCATGCCATAGCTTTTCCGCATGCTCTGCCTGTGGACATAACCTCTGCTCCTTGAGCAGGGGTATGAGAGATTCCTATAGCTCACAGTGCTTTGAAGCTTGTGGTTTAGGTGCTTCCCTGTGGGCCCAAATGAGACTATGCTGGTATCTGGTGTGGCTCATGTCCCTAGTAGTCCTTTATAGCCTTAGGAAACCTCCTGAGTTGTAAATAGTCTGAATGGTCAGGGGAATGACCATATCTGTTTGCCCTGTTCTTGCTCTTCCCTCGGTGTCTCCTTAGGGACCCTGCTGGAAACAGGTGCTTGCCTGTAGATGGACCAGTGGCCTGATGCAGTATATCTGCTCTTATCTTATGATCAGGTCCTGAGTGCACTGCCTTGAGGTCACTGCTGATGGCAGCAAGATCTTCCCTTGCCTTGGTGTGACCAACTGATGGCCTAGGCGTGGGTGAGTAGTTACTCAGGAGATGGTTTTGGCTGATGGGATTTCAGAAAGCAGATCCTGTGTTGAGCTCAGCTTTGCAGCTGGGAGGTGGACAGCTAGCAAGGGTCTTCAAATGTCTTGCTGGGAATGTGCAGACTGATCTGCTTCTGCTTCATGCCCTTGTCCCTGCACAACCTCTGCCTGCTGTCCTCTTCTGGGACTGGCATGTCCAAACCTTCTGTTTCTGACGTTGTCAGTCCTTGACTGGAGCTTGGGGTTTCTTCCTTTTGCCTTCAAGGTTAGGCTAACCACTAGATGCCCCAGTCTGGGGCAGAGCAATAAGGAGGTGAGAATAGGAGGCTGTTCAGGTGATAGCATGTCTCTTGATCCTAAGCCCTGTGTCCCACTGGAAATGGCTGTATGATGAGACACCTAGCTAATGCAATGATGGTTGGAAATAAATTTCCAGTGACTATTTACTCCAACTGTGGGAGATTATTTCCCTTTTACTTCCTTGCATTTTCATAAAGAATGGTACTTTTTCTTTTATTTTTAACTTGCTGACACACTTCTCATCTTTTTACTAATTCAAGTGTAGAAACATGCAGATTTGGGCTCAACCTTAGTCTCATGTGGTAGGCATTTGAGATTATTTTTTTTCTTGAAGACTTGTTTTGCTCTTATCAGAAAGCATTAAGCTGGTTTAAACAACCTCTGTTTTCTTTTGCTTTTGTGAAATTCCAGCTTTGCTCAGATCTTGAATGGAAAGTGTTCCCCAGGTTCATGGGGAATCACATAGACAGGAAAACACCTGAATGTAGTGGAATAGCCAGTAGCCCTGTGGTGCTTGAGAACTTTCAGCCAGCAGCTGGGACAACTGTGGTCAGGCCCTGCTCACAGTTGGGTGGAGAAAGACCCAGAGTTCCCACCTTCATCTCCAGCCCCTGGATATCCAGATGTGTGGGTCACTCCCTGGCTTTTATGTTGAAAGCTCCGCTGTTGAATGAGGTTGCATGTGAAATACATAAGTTCATAGGATGGAGATGGCTTTGTGCACACTCCTTTAAGTATGGAAGGATGGGTCAGTCCAATCAGAGATGATGGCATGTGTGTTATGGTGACCTTCAGGTAGGATAGGACATATATCTGTGTTTGCTCCCACACCTAGCTGTGCCTGCCAGAGGTGGTGGCAGCACCAGAGGCTCACAGGTCCCTTTTTCTAGGGTGGAGGTTATGACACCCACAACTTTGCTTTGCAAAATGACTCATGAGGACAAGTCCAGGTTTGCTTTAGACAGCCAAGTGATGTGTAAGCTCTAGACCTATGCTCGCTGACAGGTTAATTTTGGCTGCTTGCTTGACAGGGGTTAGGGAGCACTTGTGTGGCACATTCTGCTGTCATGCCTCTGGCAGCAGCTTTGAGCAGCCTCATCAGGAGCTGCCTCCCAGCTGGACCTGAGCAGGTCTTCTGAGCCACAACTTTGTTTTTCACTGAAAAATGCACAGTGGGTTCAAAGGAAGCATTTCTGGAATTTGTGTTGGTTTTGGGCAAATTGTTCTGATGGAAACTTCCAACCCTTTAAATAATAAATAACAGTGGTGGTGGTGGGGAATTTAAATGGCTCATTTCAGCCTTTTTAACCAAAAAGTTTCAACTTTGGAGTTGAAGTAAAGTTCTCCTTCAAAATTTCTGCTCATTTTTATTTTTAATAAAATCTTTTAATAAGCTCAAGGAGGAAACAAAACATTTCACTTTGAGTCTGGTGATGGGCTGTAGTCAGCCCTATGGTGACACTTCTGTGGCTCTTTGGTTTGCTGAAAACTTATAAATATTTCTGTTTTGGTGTGACCTGAAGCACACCTTTTTTTTCCAGTTTCTCAGATCTGCTTGTGAACTGAGAAATTAGATCTGCAGAAAGTAACAGCACCAGCGGGCTCTGCTCAGCACCAGCAGGATCATGACTAAATCGAAGGCTGGTCTTGCCCACTGTTGGCACCTACTGCTCTGCAGTGGGACAGCAATTCTTCCTGCATGACAGAAGACAGGGCCTGATCCAGCACCTGAAAAGGTCAACTGAGTCACTGTCTTGAGCTGGGCTTTGCCCTGAGAGGGGAGCTCCAAACACAAGCTTTTTGGTAGATTATTAATCTTGGGACTGGATTGGGGTCCAGTCCCTTAACTCTGAGTCAAATTAAAAAATTTCCACGGTCCAGGGGTGTTTGGGTTTTGTACACGAGTAATGGCTTAATTCCACCTCTTCAGCTTTATAGGATGAGCGTGCAGCAGGAAAACTGGGTTCTGTTTCTGACAACATGGCCATGAGAATTCACTAGAAACTGAGTCATCTGGCCATCTTGCAAGATGGTGATTAAGACTATTGCTTCATTAAGCACCCCAGGGCCTCCAAACCAGTCTGGTTTGCTCTCCTAAAGTCCATGGCAGCTGTTGCTTATGTGGGCTGCTTTAACCTTACATGGTCCCCCAGTTCTTTTCTAACTTCTAGTGCTTCTCCAAGCCTTTACAGAAAGTACGTGATGGGTTTGAAATGCAGTAATCATCCAGCCACCCTGACCAGAGGTGGCTGCAGGATGTGGTGGCTCCATCCCATGCCTTGTCCCCACAAATGCTGGGGTGTGAATAAGCAAGTGGGGCGAGGTGTGAGTGCTTGGGTCCTGCCCTGCCAGGGAGCTGAGCTGAGGCCAGTGCACATGTGCCTGCTCTGCAGCTGTGAATTGTTGCCAAATCAAGTGGTTCAGATGCAATTTCTGAGAATGAGGTAGATTTGAGCAAGCAGTGAGCTTCTGTTGTCTTAAAATTATTGCACAGTAAAAGAAGGAAGGGAGAGATGTTGGAGGCAGGTCTGAACAGACACTGGACTGCAAATTAGCTAAAAAGAAAAGTTAAAAAAAAAAAAAAGGCCCACAAACCCTCGCAGCCTGAGTTTTCTATGGAAACTGTAAAAACTCTGAGGAGTCCCCAAGCAACAATTGCTCTGTCTGCTGTTGCATTTCAGAAACATGCCCTGGAAAGTCTACTGTCTCCTAATAGCTCACTGGCTACTAAACATAAATGGCCAAGATTTATTTGGGGTGAGGGAGATGAAAGAGAGTCAGGTTTATAGTCTCTCTTTGCATTTTGGTTTGTAACAACCTCAGGCTCAGGCAAACTAAACTGCCTGCGGAGACTGTCTTGCTCTGGAGAAACTTGCAAAGCCAGAAGCACAGTGGTAAAGGGCAGCGTTTTGTTCTCTTGATACCATTTACCAGTGCTCCCAAGCGTTCATCTGTCTGCTGTTACAGCCCTCGGTGCTGTCATGTTTGAGTGTCTCTCAAACACTAATTAAAGGAATGAATCCTCCAGCCACTGTGCAGAGCCGTCAGCTATGGTAGATGAATGCCTGTTTGACCTGAGGGATGCTTACACTGTTCGTTAAGCTGCCGATTTTTATCCAAGCTTTAGCCCTTGCTTGGAAAAGATCCGAACTACTGAGACTCCCGCCTTCCCCTGACGCCTTCTTGGAGTGTGCTCGCAAGTCCTTGAGGAGCTGGATGCTACCATTGCTTGAGTTTTCCCGTAAATGTAGTCTGGACTGCAAACCATGTGGAAATTCCCAGAACTAGCAGCAGCGATTTACATTTTTCAGGTTGCCTTTGTGTTGGAGTAGGGAAGGCGTGCTCCTGTACTTACGTACAAGTCAGGAGGGCTAGGGAATGCTCCCTTCTTGTTCTCTAGCCTTTCTAGATTGTCTTCACTGAGGCATAGTAACAAGTTGGGAAGCTTAGTGGAGCTGTAGCCTCCAACACAAGTAACTGATCAATGTGAACAGGCTGTTGATCCATGAACCAGATAAGTTAAGACCCTCACATTTAAGATAGGACCAACAGATGAACAGCTCTCGGGAGGAAATCATATGTATGCTGTGACCTGACCATTGCCTCCTGAGAGGTGGAAAGACCTGTTAACATCATCCTACTCTAATGCAACTTGTAGGAGGGGAAAACACTGAGATACAACACCTTAAAAAAAAAAAAAAAAAAGGCAGTGGGAAAACTGTCTTCTGGAGTTTCACCTCTCTGGTGATCGTTAAACCAAATACCTGACTCCTCCTTACTAGATGCAGAGAGAAAAAAGGGGTGATGTGAATCCCACCCAGAGTCTTGAAAGATAACTGGTTTGATTTAAAGCTCCAAGCAAGCAAAAGACCAGGGTGTCTTGAGGTAGACTGTTTCAGCAGTTAATTCCCCATATTGTCAGAAAACTTCCACTTCATTTCAGGCTTGAATTTGCCTCCTTTTGGCTTCTGACTCTTGGATTTCATTAGGTAGTCATCAGCTGGCTGATTAAAAAGCTGTCTGCTATCAAAAATCTCTTCCCTATGCAGGTACTTGTGGGCTGTGATCAAGTCACCTCTTAACCTTCTCCTGGATAAGCTATTAGCTTGAGATACTTATGGCAGGTTTCCCAGATCTCAAACCATACTTACAGTTCTTTCCTGAATCATTTCCAGTTTTCCTTTTTTATACCCTAATGTCCTTTCTGAAATGTGGGCACCAGAATGCGATGGTCTCTCCAGTCAGGTCTCATGGATATCATATGTAAAAGACATGCCATCTTCCTTCTTGTTGCTTGTGTATATACTCAAGGGCTGACTTTGGGTCCCCTCTCATCTATGACCTCAAGTGTGTCTTGGGATTTCAGACTCTCTGGGAATGTACTTGCTGAATGTGACCTACTTTCCTTGTTCCTGGAATTGCAGCCCTGTAAGAGGAGAAAGCCAGCCCATGGTTGGGGCAGACAATTAGGGCTTGATGTGACCCAGGTTCAGCTCCCTGCCTGCCAGAGGCTCCTGGAGAAAGCCCAGCCGAGCCCTCCTGGGGTCTGAACACTGAGGTATTCACATGGGTTTGGCATGCGTGTTTCTGATTTGGGGCAGCCGTGAACCTCTTGAGGTGCCTTCAAGCCCAATTAGTATTAAGCTCGTACACTCACTTGTTTGGCTGTGTGAATGGGTGACTCAAAATAGCACGTACGCAACAGAGCTGCTGGTGAGAAGAAAACGGGACCTGTTGCCTTAGCCACAGATACTGGACAGCGAGTACTGGTAGATGTTCTTTTGTATAGTTTAGGTGGAAAATGCCAGGAGAATCTTTTTTCACTCCCTCTTGTGTCATCTTTAGCAGTGATTATTTCGTATTTTCTTTTACGACAGTGATCAAAATATTGAGTAACATTAGATCAAGAGCAGATTCCCTTTTGAGATCACAGCAGGAGCATGTGTGTATGGCATAATCGCTTCCCGATTGCAATTATGGTGGGGGAGAGACCACTTAACTGGTAGTGTTTTTTGTTTTCAGTCAGAATGACATGCATGCAAAAGTGCTCTTCAGGCAAAAGTTTAATGTTAGTGCTGTTGGCTTTCAGTCGTCTTTGTGGTTCTATAAAAAATAGTGTGTATACACATAAAATGTTATCTAATAGGCAATAGTTGATATTATATGTAATTAATATGATATATTTCTGCAGGTTTGACAAAACTTGTGGTCCAGAAATCTGTTAAATATTATGATTTATGCTATGTAGTATGCTGTTCTCCTTTGGTCTTACAGAGGGGCTAGGGAACAGTAGGAAAAGGGAAAAAGCTATTGTTTAGCAATTGCTGTCTAGGGGGTAGTTGAGGGAATTGTAAATTATTATAATTACATATTTAAATGTTTTCAAGGTTGCCTAAAACCACAGCTTCAGAAGAACAGAGCTGGGTAATAATTCTGGTGAGAGTTAAGTCCATCCGGAAAAATGTTGTTTTCGAGCTCGGTAGAATTATTTCAGGTGGAAATGAGAGATAGGAGGAAAAAAGAAAATCAAAAAGTTAGTCTGTTATCTTTTCCATGGGTAAGTGGCTTTTTAAGACTTAAAAAAAAAAAAAGGCAACATAACCTGGGAAGACCACAGTCCACAGTATTTTGGGCCAACCTGAGATAATTGTATGTTTAGACAGCAAAGCGAAATTGTGTTGTCTGCAGTGCCTGGCAGAGCGAAGTGAATGTGCATTTCTGGCTGGGCAGAGGTCATACCAGTTTCTACAGAAACCTTTCTGAGGTTGTAGCTGATACTCAAAGGCTTTTTCCCCTCTGCTGGCTGCGTACCCATGATACACCCGCATATAGCTACAAGTATACATATGTTCCCATCAGCTGGTTGAAATCTCATTGTAGGATGGGAACAGTGTGACCTCCTTTGCTCTCTTACTACTACACACATATTGCATTAGTCTCACCCAAGACCCTATCCATTCAGCCTGCTGCCCCATGTGAATGGGGTCTTGCTACAAAGCCATGAAAGCTGCAACTAAGTCAGGGAGGCAGTGGGAAGTTGAGCAGATGGGTCCCGCTTTTGGACTTGCTGTCCACCATCAGCCGCTCTGACTTGCGGCTTGTTGAATGACCTTGGGGCACACACCTTACATCCTTACCTTGGTCCAGCCAAACTAGGTGAAGGGAGCTGGGTTCTCGTTTGAAAAAAAACAGATGTTGCATCTGGTCCTTGGTCTCCTGGGGAGGGTTCGGTGCCTTCAGGAAAACTTTGGCACCTTGTGGAGCTGCCTTGGCCTAAACCAGGGTGAATACTTCAGTAAATTTGACTCGCTGTGTTTAATTCTGTGCAACATGTGCCCAGAAATATATGGACAAATTGGAGAGAGTTAAGAGAAGCAGCGATAACCGAAGAGCTGGTGAGACTTTTCTTAAGAAAGATTTAATGTACAACATCCTGTGCTGGATCATCTGTTCTGGGGCCTGTGATTAATGGTAGCTGGAAAGAGGTCCCAGCTAAAGCTGGGACATGATAATAGTTTAACAATAGTGAAGATGTCAACACTGTGGAGGGTAATGTATTGCTTAGTGTGGTCTAATGAGGTTATAATGATGAGGTAATACAATGAGATGAAGATGATCATTTAGGCCATCAGTGAAATCTATTTGGCTTGGAATTGTCCTTGGAGGAGTGGTGTGTGTGTAAGCCACATTGGCTGCAGCTTTTGATACTAAAAGGGACAATATAATTAGGGGCAGGAATCCACATTAGCTGTGAGATGGAAGGGGTGATCCAATAGGTGTTTGGTCTCTCTTTTTTTTTTTTTTAAATTGAGGAGTTAGAGCAGACAATTGGTGGAAATACTCTGTAGCTTTCCAAACCAGGCCACTGGAAATTCTTTTTATTTTTGATTTTCTTTCCCTTTTCCAGGTGCAAATGTTTGAGATATTTCTAATACAAAGCATGCACATTTTTGGGTGATGAGTGCAATTGAAAAACTAAACTTTGATTTCAGCACCATCCACTGGAGGAGGGGGGGAAACCACAACAGCTGTCATCTCAGCTCCTCCTGCATTCCAGATGAAAGCATCTCTTTACTCTTGGTGGGGAAGTAATCACAACAGAAATGACCCTAATTCTTTCCTGAAAGGCCAATGATGCCAAGGTCAGAGAGATAGCTTTATGGGGTAGCAGGATTTGATCCAGTAAGTGGTTCCGCACCCGTACATTTTGCATCCCTTTTCTTTTGGTAATGCCTTTGTGTAATCAGACAGGTGCATTGTATTTTGAACATATTTTTCCCATTATCTGCTGGGGTAGCTTCAACTTATCACTGAAATTCATAGGAACTGGATGGCTTTTGCAAGGGAGTTTCTGGATGGAACACATTAACTGTAGACTGGGGTTACTGCCAGTGGCCTCCCTGTGAACTTGTAATCCTGGCCTTTGAGTAACAACTGTGAAAAATCAATGACGATCACTTCCATTTTTCTTGCCGCCGCTGCTGGCTTGTAAGACCCATTTTTCTCTTCCCTTTCTCTCTTTTTCTTTTCTCAGTGGCAAGGGAAGAAACGAGGCTCAGGAATTAGGCAGTAAACAGTCATTGAAAAGATACACAGCTGGGGTTCCCCTTAAGAGGCTTTTTTTTTTTACATCAAGCTAAGCTGAAGAAGACTAAGCAAATACTGCCACATGATACACAGGGTGAGTTCGTTCAGCATCCAGTGACAATTTGCAAGACCGAATTTGGAATAATCTGGTGTGATCTAGGTGCGAAGTTGATGGAATTGGTCTAGATGATGACTCCTGAAGGGTGAGCTGAATTTGGGCTGGTTGGTTGAACTTTTGCCCAGGTCAGCTCTTGATGCATCACTGTACCATGCAATTCTAGGAGTGGCTTCTTTAGTAGGTCTCCTCTGGCTCTCCCTGCACTCTCCTGCAGGGCTTGGTGTGGGTCCCCTGGCTTTTGCCTCTTCCTTCCAGATGAGGTACCTGCTCCTGTACCATCTTTTGCAGCTTATGCTCCAGCTGCAATAAAAGTCCTGTTTGTTGTGGCAGCTGGCATCAGCAACAGTCGGTGATCCTACAACCCTGAAAAACCCATCCTGCTTCATAGGCTTCCAAGACAAAAGCTGCATGCTGAGCAGATGCTGAAAATGAGCGTGAAGCTGAAATCTTTGCTCTGAAGCACCTCAACACTGGGTAAGTCCTGATGTGATATTAGATCCAGTCTTTTAAGAAAAGACGTGCTGGACATGGGACACCTAGAAAGCAGCTAATGGAGGGAGGAGCTGTTAAATTTTTAAACTTGCCTTGTCCACAGAAAAAACATGTTTCAAATAATCCTGGGTTGTTTTAGTAAGAAGGAAGTATCTCTTCTTGGAGACTGCTGGCAATGGCAGAAGTAGCTCCTTCTCTGTAGACCACTGATGGAGTGACTCTTGGATAGTGCTTTGATCCCTGAAGTTTCTACAACCTTAAATGCATGAAAGGTATTTTTCTCCCACTACTTCATGATCTTTTCCTTTCTTTGCCAAATTCCAAGCAAAATTGTTGATGTATTTCAGCCCTTAAAGATGATTGAGGGACTGGCACATTGATTATAGACCCATAAAATGAGATCATCCCATGAACGTTTTCCGTGGTTTAGAAAAGTTCAATTAACTTTTCTTGCTCAGTCTTCCCCCTTCATCCCTCCCCCATCCTGTTTTGTGGCTTCTTTGGTGTTTCCTGGCTCCAGCTGAGATCAAAAGCAGAAGAGCGCGGTATTGTAAGGATGGCTATTTTAGCAGAACTACTGGGCCTACGGAAAGCAGAATGGGAAAAATGGGCTTGGTTTGGTTTTGTAAATATCAGTCAATCCTTTCCCCCACAAAATCAAAAACAGGGATGTTTTGGGGCAAGTGATCCTTACACTGAACAGTTGTTTGGGGAAGGTCCAGAAATGCAACAAAGCCATATTGCTCATTGATGAACTTGTACTAAATGGGGGAAGGTTGTCTTAATCTGTTCCAGGCTAACTTAAGTAACTACTTCCAGGATAGGATTCAGCTTTCTTAATTTAGAGGTATTGAGAAATCTGTGGGGTCCTGATCTGTTTTAAATATATAATCTTGAAAGAAAACAGTGAAGACTTTCAAGCAGGGATGTGCTGCAGGCCCCGTTAATGGTCAAAGTCACATTGCTCTCAACATGCAATTGGAAGATCATCACTGCAAAGACAACCTGGAAGGTGATGATGTTCTGGGCAATACCAAAGAAAATGAACATACCAGCTTCCCTTTGGCCTTTGAGCTTTGTGTTGGACAGACAACCCTGCTTCAGCTGAAATGGTGAGAATGCTAATGACAAGGGTTTGACAAGTAGAAGTAGGCAAGGAGCTCTTTTAGCAGGGAAGTGTTGCTGGGGCTGATATCTTCTCTGGATTTATACATACTACAGGTATGCTGTAACAGACAGAAAGCATACTTCTATCTTAAATACTGCATGAAATTGATTTCTCTAAGTTCTGATATTAGAAAAGGTAGAATCAACTTTTTCAATGAAGTGTTGGTTTTTTTGTTATGTACTTAGGACTCTTGATTTTTTTTTTGTTAGCTATTATGTCAAGTGATAGCAATTTAACTGTCTCTTTAGCTTTTGTGTCCTAGAGATACTGTGGAGAAGCACTCTGACCTAATGTTTCCTTTATTTTTATCAGCATACCTCGTTAGCTTTAAAAGCTATCACTATTCATGCAGAACTGAAATTTGGTCTTGCTGAAGGTTCCATCTTTCCTTCTTGACCTAAATTAAATATCTGGGAGTTGTCTAGTCTAAACAAGTAATATTCTGGGCTGTCCATGATGACTGGAAGAATATAGGAGAGACAAAGTTTGCCAGGGGAGAGGTTAGATATTTGTTAGCTGTATTGGGATAAATCAGTTGCATGGGTTGCCCTTGTCACTGGAGACAGAGCTGTACTTCTGAGGCATCTTTCTCAAACAACTTGGACATCCAGCTCGGGATGGGATGAGCAACCCTCGGGATGCATTATTCCCACTCTTCTGACAGAGGGAGCCCAAGCTGTGAGTTTAGGTTGAATGACTGACATGGAGGTTGGAATTCAGGTGAGGTGAATACCACAGAATAAATATAAAGCATTTTCTTTGACAAAATGTGGCATACAGGAGAGAGCGCTTGTTCTTCCTGCTGGCTGCCACTCCTTCCTTATGAGGCTGAAGGGTTTCTGCTTTCTGTGTCGAAAGGTGGTTCCCTCAGTGCTGTTCCCCATCCCAGGACTGGCTGTTTCTAAAGGTCTAAGTATCTGCAATTCTCAGGAGGCACTGCTGACCAGCCTGTTGCGTATGCTGGGGCAGAGATGATGCTATAGAGACGGGAGCATGGAGTAGCTTCCTAGCAGCACCTCACAGCATGTCACACTAGAACTGTATTAGTTCATACTGAGCAGTGAGCAATTTCCCCCCTATGCACCCCATTTTTTAATTTTTACTCTTTTACTCTATCTTTCCCTCCCTTCTCTGGGTTATTCAGAACCTTGGGATGGGCTAGGAAGTGCTGTAAGCGCATCCAGCCTTGGCTGCTGCCAGCATATGGTCACAGGTTCTTGAGTCAGCAATGTCTGCTCTGGTTGAGGGAGATGTCTTCGGCTCCAGTGTTTCCTCCCTCCTGGATTCTCACTTACTCTGTCACTTGCTGGGCCAGGCGGCAGTAAAAGCCATCGCCAGGGTGGGGCTGTCCCTGGAGGAAGAGGTGGGTAGGAGGACTTGGAAAGTCATGAATGTGAAGTCAATGAGCCAAAGCTAATAACATTTCCAGGGATGCAAGTGCTGGGGCCTGGGAGCCCAACCCCATCTTCATCACATGCTCCTTGGAGATGATGATCATGGAGTTTTCCCATCATAGGGGAATGATGGTTTTAGACCAGTCTCAGGCTCCACTGCGTGTCCTGTCTGCACTGGTGGTCCAAAGCAAATGCTGCAAATAGCGAATCTCACAACAGGGCTGGTGCAGGTTAATTCGTAAGTTAATAAATTAATACCATTGATATAGCCTTGTTTCTGAGGTACAGACCCTTTCCAGAACTCTTGTAACCAGGCAATTAAAAACCCTGAAACATTTAGCATCTTTGTCCAGTCTTGGATATTCCTTTAACTCACATCCAGTGTCTAGCTCATTTTTTAGATCTCTTATTCTTACCCTTTGCAACATGCGGCATTCAGTTTCACTGTCTGATAATGCGTCAAGTAAGGCTGTGTGTGGAGGGCACCCTTTTCTTCAGCTCTGGTTCAGTTTTAGTTTAACTGTTGAGAGCTAAATTGAACATCAACCTGCCATCTGCTTTCTCTAAATAGGAGAGGAGAGTTCTCATATGAAGATTCCATATTAGCCTGTGTAGGTAAGAAGTGATTATAAAATTCGGTGGGTTTACTTCTGTGATTTTTGGGTTCTCATGTGCAGCAACCCTTTGGTTTGCCAGAACTGTAATGAGATTAGGAAAGAATTGTTTCTTTGCCCATGTGATGTTTTACCCTGGTTTTACTAAGATACAAGTGAAGTACTGCATTTCCTTCCTAGATTCTTCCAAAGAAAATGCAAGCAGTTATTTGAAGATAATGTAGCTACCTTCAAACTAGAGGTAAATACCATACAGGAAATATTTGAAAATTAATGTCTTTTGAAGCAACTGGAGAAGAATTCTGGAGAATTTCAGCTCTGTTTTGCTTCAGTTGAAATATTTGCTGCAAATTTCCCCCTGCTCTAGACTGTAAAGATGAAGGTATAATAGCTGTGACTGGTCACCTGCCACCTAGGTCATTTACAGACTGAAACTTCTCCAAACTTTTGGGAAGAATGTGGTCAAAGGGAGAGTCTGTATTCTCAGCTTCTGGATTTCTTTTCTTTCCAGACTTCTTATGAAAAGCTTTCTATGCATGATTAGATAATAGGAATCAATGCACTTCAAGAATATTACAGTTCTGGTCAGGCTGCCACGCCAACATTCAGCTACCTGCCAGAGGATGTGCATGTACTTGGAAAGAGGGTGGCTGAGAAGTTATCTGGCAACACCAGCTTCCATCCGGGACAAGCATGCCAGGACAGCTGTGTTTAATATCTTCATTTGGCCCTTTCTACTCCAATTCCAGACAAAGCTTGGTTTAAAGCAAGGAATGGTCCTGAGCCAAAGAATTGATCACTCTCATTTCCATACATGGTCTCATTCTTATAAATCAGAGCTGAAAATCCTCTGGGGTCACTGGGCTGAGGTCCCTGTGGGTTGAGGGGTGCTGGGTTACATGAAACGATCCACCTCTTACAACTCTAGGAGTGTTCTGGCCCTTCTCTGCTACTTAAAATGTAGCTTCAGAGCCTTCTTGTTTTGGTGGCTGGAAAGTTGCTGGTAATTCTCTGGCTATGCTCACTAATGGGTGATTTATACCTATTCTTTCCTAAACAGACATTACTCCAGGGGTTGTTTTTCCCCATCTTGATGCTTGTCTCTTCAACCCAGAACTCATGTCCTCAAAGCCCTGTTTTTTCTGCAAAAGACAAATCAGATTCTTTCAGTATATATTGTTTATGATATCCAAGTATTTCACAAGCTCTTGGGAGGATGAAGCAACAGTATGGTTGTTGCCATTTTGTGGTGGGACAGAAGGACGTGGAGGACTATTAAGACTTCAATGGCGACGTCTCCACTTTGGCTTTTGTTTGTGTTTAGTGGAAAGAGGATTATGACTCCTCCAACCTATTGTAGCTTTCTAAATCAGAGAGAAGAATTATGCCCAGGATCAGAATTACTAGAGGGAGCAAATTTGCTGTACCTTCTTGGAGCCATGCCACTGTACAACAAGAAACCTGTGACCCCATCCCCCAAAAAAGGGACCCTGTCCCTCTTCAGTGTGTTTTGTCACATAAAGGTAAATCCATTTTCCCCCTCTTTGCTTCTGTTTTATACATGGAGGTCATTTGATAAGATCTGTAGGGTCTAGATTTCATGACTACTCTTCATAACTGGATCTTGGGTTCACTCTTCCCCCATTTCTTCCAGTAATGATGAAGCCAAGGAGCTTATGCTTTTCTTTTTCCTCCTGAAAAAAACCTTTTCAGCTTTCCTATCCCCTGGCTTGCACTCTTATGATATGGGGTGCAGATGGGTTGGGGTCACCCTTGAGGTTGTATCTCTTCAGCAGTACCACTTTTTGCAAGGTAATAGAATCACAGAGTAGTTTGTGTTGGAAGGGACCTTCAAAGGTTATCAGGTCCAGCCCAGATCAGGTTACTCAGCACCCTGCATGGTATGGGGCATCTAAACCTTTTTGGGCAACCTGTTCCAGTGTTTCACCATCTTCATTGTAAAACAAACAAAAAGACAAGTTGTCCCTATTTTTTATGAGTCTTGCCCAAGGGTATAAAGGAAGCTACTAGCGGAGTGGAAACACATCCTGGACCTTTCAGAGACCCCTCTCCTTCTGCCATTGCTTTCCTCAAGAAGGCACCCTTGAAAAGTGAATGATGTTCTTAATCTCTTTCCAGAGGCCATAAGAGGGGTTGTAAACAATCCCCGATGCTGTTTGTAGTAGGCAGGTCTGCAGTGACTTTCTGCATGTGTAGACACTGAGGAAAGGTAGAGTGGAAATATTTGACTGTAGGTTCCACAGGTTTGCCGTTGTCAGAAGTGAAATGAAATCATGTGCCTTGGCTGGAAGACATTAGGCCTTTAAATTCTCCATCGACATTAATTAGGAGTCTCTTACATCACCTTGCAGATGATGGTTTCCCCCTTCCAAACTGTATTTAATGAAAAAGCCTGGCTTGCCAGGTGGGTGACTTTTCCCAGGATCTCACAGCACTCAGATTTGTGTTGATGAAAGCCTCTTAAGCTTCATGAGAATTTAGATCCAAGCAGTGTTTTTTTCTTTAATTTCCCACGATTTTCCATTCCGAGAACTATCCTTTTGAACATATTTATTCCAGCTTGCGCAGTTCAAGGGCCCACAATTTGACACAACCTCTTCTACCTTCCAGATGCTTGTCAGAAAGGGGCTGCTATTCTACCTCCTGAGGATTGTATTTTACAGCACAGGGTGTGTCTCTCAGTACCATTTAAATCAGCAATAATTAGGGGAGACTGAAAGCTCTGAATGTACCAAAGCAGGGGAAAAAGGGCTGTCCTTGCCCTTTACTTTGTGAAATGAGACATTTTCCCCATCAGCCATTGCCTGAATTCTCAGTCTTTCTCCATGGAGTATTTGGATTCAGGGGAAGAAAGAGGAAATTGAATGATATGTTGAGTCTCCATGAAAGTTATCCAATGTCTGCGCCTTACCTAAAATGAACAGTCTCGAAAGCGTGATGCCAAATCCGCCTTTTTCCTGCCTCTGCCACTCTTGCTCTCTAAGATGGCTTGGCTGAGAGACAAATTTCCTTGCAGTCAGGAAAGAAAAAAAAAAAATCAGAAACAGAAGTACTTCGGAGCCCTTTGCCTGTGAATTACATGAATGTGCGGCAGGAAGCTGAGCACTCATCCTCAGACTCTGCAGCAGCTAAGGTCTGTCCCAAGATGTATGGAGCCTCAGTGTCACCACGAGAACTTCAGAGGCACCTATACTTGCTGCAGATCTGTGATAGTCATTGGTTGTTTACAGGAGTTGGAGACATGCCCAAAGGGAGACGAATTCATTAAAAACAAGAACTGCAAAATACCCCGTGCTTCAGATGCGTGTCTCCTTTGAGCTATGGTACACACTAGACATGTTCTGCAAGCAAATGCATCCTCTTCTATACCATGTCTCAAAACTCCAGTTAATCAAAATCCAGTGTTCTAGACTAGAATATTTCTGTTGCTTTCTTTCCAGGGCATTGCATGCAGTTTGAGTTTTGGGCGAGATTCCTCAAGAAATAAACTTTAAGTGGTCCTGCATTGTGTGCACGTCCTTCTGCCTGATTATGCATTTCTACTGAACTTTGATACCCATGGATGACTGTAATCTCAGTGGATTTGGGGCCAAAGTGTCAAAGTTATAAGACTTTGGGTTTTTGCCTAAAATGAGCCAATGAGAGCTGTGTGAGAAATTACATTTATAAACTTCCTAACTGAGGCAGGCAGATGTGGTGTAGAAGTTTGCATGTTATTAGTCAGTGGAGAATCAGGAAGGGGATAAACTTCATAAGAGAGTGGACTGAGGGAAAACTGGGGTGGAGGGCTGCCTGCCTGGGGAGCAGCTCTGCTGAACTGCAGCTGAAGGTCCTGGTGGGCAATAGGCACTGGCAGCAAAGGTGGCCAACAGCATACCGGGGAGTACTGGCACCAGCACAGCCAGGAGCTTGGAGAAAAATATTACCCATCTAACAGTGCTTGTTAGACCACATTCAGAGCTTGCACCTAGTTTTGGTGATGAGCATTGCAAGGTGCTGCATCAAAAAAAGGACACCTTTCCTTCAAGGTGTAGGATTGTGAGATCTGTGTGCTCCTGGGAGTTGCCTTCCCCAGTCATACATCAATTGCCTCTTCCTTCTTTTCCTTGGTGTGTTAGAAAATTGCTTGCTTTCATCTGCACTGTGATTCTTCTTGCCTGGACTTTTGGAGCCAAGGAAGGAGGCTTGGAAGCTGCTGCTTTGGTCACTACTAGGGTGACAGGAAAGTTGGGGTTGCTGTTTGAATACAGCACTGCTTTAGTTTCCCTTGCTTCTTCATAACATCTAGCCTCTCTCACCTGTCTGACCTATCCCAGTGTTTTTTAAAGAAAATAAGCTCTTAAAGGTAGCAAGTGTGGCTTGGCTTATGTCTATGTACATTGTTCAACCATGAGAAGGACTGATAGTCCAACAGCCAGGACACTTTTTGCTACCAGTCAGTCTGATGCACATACTCCTCTGCGTCCTTCCAAATATGATCTTTGTCAGGCCACTAAACCTCGCTTTCCACCAGTCCTTTGGGAGTCATGGTGCTTCCTTGGCTCCCAGGAAGGCTGTGTCAGGGTTTGTAGGGATAGAGCCTGAATAAACATTTTTAAATGGGGAGTTTAAATGTTAGAAATGTTCCCAGACTTTTACTGCAGAAGGAATCCTGAAACAGTATTTTGAATTGCAAACACAAGCAATTCAGACTTTCTCCATGTTCTGGCCAGTATTGAGATGTGCCAAAGAGATACCTCCAAGAGAATTAATTCCTGGATATGCTTAAGGCCTTGTGCATCATGGAAAGGGCCCAATGGAGAAATTTACTGTGAACAAGTCCATTCCTTCCTCTTGATGCCAATTTCACAGCTTTAATACTGAAGACTCGTGTTGTTCACAGCTTCCTTGGAGCTCCTCACTGAATTGCCACTGTAATGGCTTTGCTCCTTTTAACAGCCTATGGCTAGGAGTGTTTGGAGAATGAGAAGCACAGATTTTGGGCCCAGAATTAGTCTTCTCGTAACAATGTGACTACTAGCAAGAACTGAAATTGCAAAACAAACATTTCTAGGAAAAGAAGAAAAAATCCTTCATGTTTTCAACCCAGGTTGGGCTGTTTCAACTAAAACTTAAATTGTTTTGATCCAAACAACAACAAAACCCCAAACCAACCAAAACTTTTGGAAGATGAACATTCCCAGACAGAAATGCCACCTTTGTGCCCTCTGGGAGTCATCATTTGGAGGTTCATCCCCTCTTTTTTTCTTCTTGAAGGTGGGCATCACAGCTACTCTGTCTCTCTGAGCTGCCAGGGAATATCAGAGGAGTGCTGTGACTGTGGGGCTTCTTGGACAGCTGGTAGCCTGTCTGAGGAACCAGACTCACGGGGGGACTACAACACCCATCGGGCACTGCATCTGCCTCTCTGCACCAAAAATTGCAAATGAGAGCTGAGAATGGGCTTGGCTTCCGATTGCAGACCAACACCACTTTGCATTCATAAACTAGAAACTGCCTCTTGACCTGCGGGGCTGGGATGTTCTGGGTTGAGAACCGACATGAGTTCTCGAGCAGAAGGTGTATAACCCGGTACACTCAGCTTTGAGCACCTCCACGAGCAGGGTGGCAAGGGCAGAGCAGCGTACAACATGAGCTGGGGAGTGGAAATGCCGCAAGAGGAAAGGGGAGCAGAGAAGGCAGAGCATTTTACCCTAGTGGGAGAACTTTCAGGAGGAGGAGGTTAACACCTTTACCCTGGAAAGAAAAACAAAGCACAACACAGGCGTGCCAGAGCCTCCTGAATGCCTGAGCTGGGACAATGACTTTTTCTGTCTTCGCCTCTGCCGGCGCAGCGCCCTCTAGTACGGCGAGGATGGTCCAGCGGGAGATGGAAACCTGCCACCCATTGAGTCACCGACGCCACCTCCCACATCCCTTTCCAATGTGCCTGTCTCCTAATTAGCCAATAAATTCACAAGCGCTTTTCTGTCATCCGAGGGCTGCTCCAGGAGCCTCGCGCTGGTAACGTTTCAATTGTGTGTCTATGCGCGCCTCGGTCCTGCCAGCTTCTGGAGCTCGGGGCAGGCAACGGCGCCCAGCCAAAACCACAGAAAGGCTTTAGTGAAAAAGAATATGCTCTGAGTATGAGTAAATTGGTGTATTCCATTTGAGGTGATATTAACTGCTTTCTGCACAGTGGCTTCTAGGGCACAGCGCCTCAGCCCTGGAGAAAGGAGTGTTTTTCAGTGAAAGGGCTGCAGACCCCATGACACACAAATGCTGCACTGTGCTGAGTCCAGGGCACTTCACACCTGATTGCCTGTGGGTGTCCAGGTCGTCCCAGGAGCTGCTCTGGGGTTTGTACCTTGAACAGAGACAGAAGGCTCAGGTTGGTGCCTCTCTCCACCCCTGACTCTTGCTGCCTGATGATTAAAGCTCAGGCAAGCTCCCCGTTTCAAGAATCCTTCTCTACCCTGCCAAAAAGACATTCAGTGCCTTGAGTCTGTCAGCTGTACTACAAATAGTTGGAGGCTTCTATTGTATAACAGCTGTGATTGATAGCGGTTTGTCCTACTGATTGCAGCTGCTGGGACTGGATTAAGTACCTGAGCAGCAAAGGCAGCATCCAAATGGCATGAGAGCTTTAGAGCAGAAAGACATCAAAGAGTGCAAGACACTGTGGCAGGGAGTTCTATCTGTAGTTACAAAGTCTTTATCACAAGGAAGAGGAGACAGTCAAGAGAAGATTTCCTTCAGCGTATCTGGCTGCTTGATAGATGTCCCCATGAAGAGATGGTCTGAAATGCAGTGCTGATGCTGCATGCATGCTCTGAAGCAGAAGGCACCAGGCTTGCATGCTGAGTTCCAGGGTGCAGGTCCCTTGGAAACTGCAGGAAATATGGTGTTTCCTTGATAAACAAGGGGCTGTGGGTGTTAGGTTGTGTGAACATAGGCTCATCACAGTGCAAAGGAGAACTCGGGTCCAGCCAACCTTAGGGCTGTTCCAGGGGATCAGTTGGCCACATGGATGGGGTAACATCTGTCACTGTGAGTCAAGGAGAGATGCCCTCCGGAGCACCTCACAGGCCAAGGAGCTTATTGTGTTGGGTATAGGACATGTTATGGGATGCGAGGGAAGAGCATTTCAGGACTGCATGAGACTTATTCTAGGTGTGTTTAGGGTATAACATGACTTTTAGGGGAGAAACCAAAGGTGGGCAATGAGAGGGATCAAGGCAGTTTAGGGAGGAACAAGCGTGGGGAACAGTAGAGGGATATGGGGATAAAAGGGGCTGTCTGAGTGCAAACAAGCGTCAAGCTGGTACAAGTCTGGCCATGCCCTGCTCCTGGCCTACTCTGTCCCTTTTTCTCATTAAACTCCATTCCTAACTGGTTTCCTAGGTGAGAGGCTCTCCGCTCCGTGTGCACATGTGTGCAGAGAGGACCAAGTACCAGAAACTGGAGTGGCACCACCGGTCACAGCCCAGCTCCTGGAAAGACTGTGGGACCTGAGGGTTGGCTGCTGGTAAGGTCCACAGTCTGAACCAGCTGGCAGAGAGAGACCCGCTTGCATCTGCATGTCTGCATGAGGCAGCTGGGAGACCAGGGTATCTGGGGCCAGCTATTGCACTAAACCAGCAGTGATCCATATTGTATATGTGTTTAAATATGTGTACATTTTCCACTCCCAGGCTTTCATCCTGGTTGTTGAACATTACTGAGCATCCCCAAGGGTGCTACATCTCCAGGAGACATGTCCTACGGTGAGGTGTGGACTGTTCTTAGCCACCACAATGGGGAGTGGGCTACAAAGATCTGAAAGTGCTGGACGAAGGCAGGGTGAAGATCTGAAACCCTAGTGCTAAATGGTTTCTGCAACGAGATGCCAGATGCTCCCCCAAAAGGAGAGCATGGCCTTCCCATCCCCTCTCCTCTTACAATTTTATTTCATCCAAAGGCATTTATAGTAGGAACATTTCTTTTTATAAACTCTTCCATCAGCCAGATGCGCCTCTGCGGGGCATGTTGACACATCAAATTAGGCTGTGGTTTGGGTGGCAGCCGCCATGGGCCCAAGGATGTGAAGATGTGAGTGGGAACATTGGAGAGGGGAAAGAGGAAGGCTCCTAATGGCTAAAACCTGCGGTTGAGAGCTGGCTTTCAGCAAAACCGCCTTCATCAAAGCCCAGCCGTCCTTGCTGCTGAGCAAGTCGCTAGGATCCTTGCAGTCTGCACGTCCCTGTTGTCCCTTGGGCACAGACAGGAGGGCGGTGGGGATGTTCAGAGGTGGCCCCGTGCTTCAGCCCACGTCTCATCCTGCACTGACCTGCCTTTGTGGGTGCTCTGAGACATTCGCTTGCTTCTCTCCTCTTCCTCTGCTATTTTTTATGTCTCTGTGCTTCCCTGTTCTGGCTGGAAACACTAAAATCCATGCCAGGAAAGGCTGTTTTCATGGCATCTTGCGACTGACTGGCCCAACCCTGTGAGATTCCCTCTTCCATCCAAGAGCTTGTCCTACTTTCAGGCCAGCCTGGGGAGATCACTCACAGTGTGAATTGCCTTCCCTCTCCCCTCCTGTGCTGGGGACTCACTGCAGCTCCCACCTTTCTGCTTGAGGGGTTCCCAGTGTTACTTTTACCCCTTCTCCCCTGCTCTCCAGCTCCTCCCTGCCTGCTCGGCTTGTTCTCAGCCGGGGCTGACCTAGTCAGTGGCGGTGGTGAGATGCATGAGCAGGGAGGGGAACGGACAGGAACAGAGGGTATTTGGGAGAGCTGGGCACAGTGGACACAGCAAAAGACCTTAATGGGCTAAAACCTTTTGTTTGCCAGTTTTGAGCTACCCCAGGGTTCAGCCTTTCAGCACAACTCTGGTGTGGACTGAAGCTCCCTGAATGTCAGTTGGATCATGCGCTTGATAGGAGAGACTCTTCCAACCAGGTCCTGTGTCCTGCTCCTCCTCCTCAACCCAGTTTTGCAGTTTCTTCCCTATCTCTGAAGCCAAGGAACAGCTCATGGGCTTGCAGAGATGTGGTTTTGGGGGTGCACAGACTGGCACTGTGTGTGTGCACTTGACTCTGGCTGCAGCATCTTGGGGTGTCATCTAGCCTGACACAGGCTTGGATGTGGAGATGGCAGGCCCCTGTGCCATGGCAGGACAGGGAGCAGTGTATGTGTCTTCTCTCAATAAGATGCTGCTATGAGGGTGCCTGCCATGGACCATCAGATGTTGAGGAACCCACAAATATCCATGCTATTTTTTCTCTCTATGGAGTCAGAAAAACAGGTTAATCTGCTAGCAGAAGGTTTTTAAACTCTGTGGCTGGACAGAGCAGTCTCCAAGAGTGGGACCATGCCTTGTAACCAGCCTTGCCACCACCAGGTACCCCAATCCCAGGCAGATGAGTCTGCCTGAGGCCATCCCTAGCAAAGCCCAGATGTTTCCTACTGAAATGGCAGATACGATCTCTAGGCAGCCTGAATCTAGTCTTTGAACAGTGTGATTGCTTAAACACTATGAATACTGGCAGCTGGAGCTGCAGGCTACCTCTCAGAAGCAATATGGACATGTGGAGCCCGGGCAGGGCACACTCAGATCTTTACCCACGCCACGGCTTGGCATACCTCCCACAGCAGGGATGTATGATCCATCTTCTGGAAGAATACAGGTTCAAGACTAGTAACGGAGATAATGTGGAAATGTCTTATAAACACATCTGCTGCTCCCAGCTCCCTCTTTGTTGAGACTTAATTTAGCTGGAGAACAAAGTGAGGCATTGGATTTTAGATTTGCATTACCGTGGGACTAAAGAATGGCCCCAAACTGATGTAGAGATATCATTGCGAAGGACAAAAAATGAGCTCTGTTCTTGCAGATTTGCTGAAATCTGGACATGTCTACAGCTGACCAGCAATTCCTAGCTGCTCTACAAAAATAAAGGCAGGCAGGCACTGAGATCCTACGGCTAAGAATTGTGTGGAAATTGGTGGTTCTGCCAAAAAGAAATCTGCAGGTTAGTTGTGGCAGATACCTCGCACCTCTGTAAGAAGAACCAAAGCACTTCTGTGTTGGTGGATGCTTTGGAGGGTTCAACAGAAAAAGGGACCAGGGAATACTTAGTTCTTCAAAGAGAGAAATGCAGCGTGATTCCCTCAAGACAAAGCAGGAAGAGGAAAAAAAGCAGTGTGCTGAAAAGGATGTTGAGCTGGCACTGAAGTCAGTGATGGTGTCCTCTACCTGTCAGGTAAGGGCTCAGAAAAGAAAATCTGAAAAGGATTGATAGAGTAAAGGAATCCCGCTGGATGTTAATCACTTGAAATGCAGCCTTTTAGAGGGGAAAAGGATCCAACTCCTGTAGCAAATGGTAGATTCATTGAATGTAAGACAAGAAAAGATCTCTGACCTCCCACGTAAATCTCCCTGCCTGCCCCAGAGTTCCTGCACCATAACTCACAAGGGAGCTCATGCATGTGTTTTAGAAAAACATCCTGTCTTGATTTCAAAGGGAGAACCCACACCAGCCTTAGGTAAGTTGTTCCTGTAGTTAATTATCATATTGAAAGAGAAAGAAGTGTGCTTTATTCCAGATTGAATTTGTCTGGCTTCGGTTTCCAGCCATTGGATCTTGTTAAGCTGTTGTCTGCTAGATTAAAGAGCGCTCTGCTGAATACAGACAAATTGGCAATCTAGAAACAAGAAGGTCCAAGGCCAAGCTCTGTTCTTTGTTAGACTTGCACAGTCCCGTTAAAAGGAGGAGCGCAATGCTCAGGATCATGGGGCACTGAGCTGGGCCGCTAAGAACACCCTCCTTTGCCATCTCCTCTTGGCTGTGCCAGCTGTGAGCTCTCTCCAGTTTTTGGTGGACTGGTCAAGATAGTGCAATTGGATATTAAGGGAGGATAAATAGCAAACAAGCCTTCATCCCCCACCCATCTTTTATTTGCTGTGGACTAAGCGAGCTCAGAGGAAGACAAGAAATGCTTGGCACCACAGCATGCATTTCCTTTGCAGAGCTGAGCCACGCTTTAGATCCATTGTGTTGGGTTGGACACTTGGGTCTTGGAGTGGGAATACATGGACCATGCGTGGGGTCAGGACGCATGGACATCATGCTTCCCGCCTGGTGTGGAGGCCAGGAGATCAAAGCGTCTCCCAGTGGCTCTGGCAGTAAGAAAAGAAAAATTATTATCTTAAAAAAAAGCAGTCAAGCTAATCAATACAGACAAAATCCTATTTAATGTGAAACATTGAATGTGAAACAACTCGGTGCTCTTGATGGCTGCTCCTGTGCTGGGCACAGCAAGAGGCATTTGGAGGAGAGGCTCGGCCTTGGGATGCTGCTGTCCATGGATGCTGGGAAGGGCATGGTGTTGTGGTTTCCTCCATAGGTGGTGGACTTGGGCACAGCCTCCAGCAGCTCTAAAGCTGAATCTTGAGGTGAGGCAGAGAGGAGACAAACCCAGGATGAACCTGGAAAGAAGGAGGCCAAGGACAGAGCAAAGGGCCCCAAGTTGGAAGGCAAAAAGAACAGCAGTCCCTCTCCTCCTCCCTCTCCCTCCTCCTCCTCCTCGTCCTCCAGGGCTGATGCTAAGAACAAGCTTCCCCTCCCACAAAATAAAGGCCTTGATGACAGACTGCCTTCCCCAGAATGGAGTGTTGAGTTAAAGTCTGGCCCTGAGGATTTGTGGTGGCTCAGGGCAAAAGTCAAAACAAACACAAACACATTCCCCAGTGCCGACGTCGATGCAACTCTGAAGAGGAGCTGGCAAACCAGAGTTAACAAGCAGGAGAGATTTTTGTTTGCATGTGCTGGGGGTACACGGAGGATGACCAGGAAAGCAATAGGGAGAAATTGCAGCTTTTCTTTGAGTTGCTGGGGGCTTACACCATCGGCTTCTGGAGAAAATCGTTTTAGTGCCACTTTTCCAGTTGCAACAACATTGGTGTTTTTCTTTTCCTCTTCCCTTGAAATAGCTTTTTGCCAGGCAGGTTCGCTGGTAGCCAGATCTTGCAGGCTTTGCCAAGAGGTGGCAGTGCTGGAGCTCGATCGCCTGGGTAGGCAGGTGTCTTTGCCAAATGCGTACGTGTGTCCATGC
This sequence comes from Scopus umbretta, assembly GCA_013400535.1. Classification (NCBI taxonomy): domain Eukaryota; kingdom Metazoa; phylum Chordata; class Aves; order Pelecaniformes; family Scopidae; genus Scopus; species Scopus umbretta. The sequence goes on along the minus strand of VZTL01051230.1, from coordinate 91,367 downwards.
ACAGCACAAGTGGTGTCTTTGGGGTGAGGCACGAGGATGTGAGTAAAGATTTTGTAGTGCGGCACAACCGGAGCAGTACTTATTTAAGACAGGATGGAGCAGAGTATAAGAGGCTTTTCCTTTAATGAACTGATGGGTTGGTCAAGCATTGTCTCTCACAGCGATTCCTAGCACCAGCTGAGGTCTCTGGATTTTTAAACTCCTTGAATGTGTAATTCTCCTACAGTGCTTTTCAGTCAAAGTGTTTTGCAATGGTAAATGAGTGGTAACATCTACCCTGTTGCACAGTAGTGGAAAGAAAGGTTGGGAACCATCCCTTCATCCTACTCAGAGAAGGGTCCCATAAGCTTTAGATACCTGGTCCATGGGGGAAAAGTAACGTTCTGAGACCTTCAGGGAGAGCTCAGAGATGCTGAGATTTGGTCAGATGTCTGCTAGGGTTGGTGGGCAATGGTTGCTTTAGAGCATCTTTACTCTGCTAGGATGTGGGGTGAGGACAGGGGCACAAACAGCCTTTGGCATCATTTGGATAATTCATATCCAGACACCCATGAATGGACCCAAGCTGCGATATTCACAGTCTGCCTTACGACCTCCAGGAGAGGCTGGGTGATGGAGCAACAGCCCACTGAAGTGCCATGTTTCATGGGAGCTCAGCTGTGGATGTCTCTGCTCTAAACCAAAATGCTTAAATGGGGTAAGAGGGAGACATTTAAGATTTACTTTTCATTGCAAAACAAGCAATGAACTCGCTTAGCAGTCAGTCACGGGGAGTGTGCAGTGCTTTACCCATCTGCAGGGCCATTTAGGACCTCCATGATCACAGTAAGTCAAGTCACACAATTAATCCTAAGAATATCAGTCATTGTAACCAAGGTCCATGTGGAATATTTGATTTAGCTCTGGAGCTCTTTAGGGAAGAAAAGAGAAGCTGCCTTTTACCAGACATCTCCCCAAACCTAGGCTTTGCAACGCTGTGTGTTAACGCACAGTTTGGAAACAGGCGAAGAGGCTTTTCTGTGTAATCAAGTGATTAATATAAACCATGTGGTCTAATGATCTGACATCTAAGATGTTGCCCTGTGCCACTTCAGATGCTGTGGTTTGAAAGAGCACCAAGCAGAGCTCGTCTCTCCCCTTCCTTAAGTTTATAGAGTTTCTCTGGGTAATACATTTCAGCGGGTTTGTGCTGCGCTAGCAGTGATGGATGAGAAGCTGGGACATATTGTAATAACAAGCAGTGCATGGCTCATCTAGGTCCTGTGGCAGTTCCCCAATGAGAGAAAAACAAAAAAAAAAGGCTTTCCTCATTTCTCTTCATTCATTGTCAGGAAAGCTTCTGCTCGTCTGGCAGTTGGCTTGGGCATTAGGAATAAAAGGACCTTTGAAACTCTTTTTTTTTCCCCTATTCCTAACTGTTTTTTTCTGCCACAGTACCTGAGCTCCTTAATGAGTTAATGTGCCTTTCTCCTCAGAGCCCCGCAGGAGAAAAGGAGCTATGGCCAAGGAGAGGTGGTATCCCCAAACAGCAAAAATATCTACCTATGTACATGGTGACCTCTGCTCTGATCCCAGTTCTTTGAGCGAGTCACCTCTCTTCTTTGGCCATGATTTGCTTTCCTGATGTCTACTCAAACAGAGTTTTCTTTTTCCTTTTGTGGGTGTTTTGGACCATGGGCTAGTTCAGGCCAGCCAGCAGAGGAGATGTCTTTAAGAGATATTTTGGAGGTCTGAAGAATATTGTGAAGCTTTGAGGAACATTTCTAAGCATTTTTCAGGCTTTGAGAAGAAAGAATTACTGCTTCCAGACTGCTGAGAACATTTTGATAGGAAATGTTTGCTTTTGAATCCATTAATGAAAATGTAATGATGAACCAGTCCCAAAACTTTATTTTCCTGAAGAATCAGGATAACTGTAGTAAGACACAGAAGATCTGGGCTCTGTTCCCTTCACTGGGTTGACCTTAAAACTTACATCTCTGTCCTTCCTGACCTTTGGGTGAAGCTGGCTCTTTATGCACTAGGAAACCTTGGGTTACAAGCAGATTATAATCAGATTGTCAATCTCATCACCACAGGATGTTGATGAGGCCAAGAGTTTTGCAAAAGTTTTTATAGTTAAAAAAAAAAGAGTTCTGTAAGGAATAGAAAAAAAAGTACATTGCATTTTCCAGGGTTTAAACCAATTTCTAAGTACAGGGATTAACATAGAGGGTTGATAATCCCACATCTCTCTTCTGTGGATACCCAACACCATCCTTAAAAAACACTAGGGTTTTACAGCTGCCAGAGGCAGGATACGGGGCAGATTGGACCTTGGGGCTGACCTGGCTTGACATCTCCTTCCATTCTTTCTAGTCAGGGGCTATCAGGAGATGCACTTGATTCCTCCACCAACTGTTCCTAAACCATTTGGACAAGCAGAGGTCAAGAAGGTTCAATATTTTCTGTGGAGAGAGAAACAGGTTATCTTCCTCAGAGCAGGACGTAAGCATCCCAGCTTCTCTTTGTCCCTCCTCAGTCCCCAAATCAAGAGGACTTCTTGTAGCATTCCTGAGCCCAGTCCCTGCAGCTTTATAGTTATATATTTAGCATTTAAAACACTGTATTTTACCCTGAACTTTAAGTTGTCCTCCTCCTCACTCCTTCTGTCCTTTCCCATCAGTGACAGTTGTAGTCTATTTGATACAGGCCAGGTTACTGAACCATAACCGTGTAATTATGGTTGGAGCCACAAAGCTATTTTTATGCCCTGCCAGAGATTATTCACTTATCAGGAATGTATATTTAAGTGGCAGGCTCTGAACTGTCCGCTATAAATAGGCAAACCCAGTGCCCTCTGTGTTTTCTTTCAACTCTGTCATCTATCACGCCTTCAATTTCCGCAACCACATCAACGTCTGTGCAGGACAGGACGAGTCAGACTGGAGAGGAGCAGCTGGTGACCTCACTTAAAAAAAGCAAAAGAAAGGGAAAGGCAGGGGAACACGTAACACCACCTTCGCTTGAGCGTGGCGATAGTGAAATGGAAATGGAGGAAGGGCTGTTGTGCTGCCTGCTGGGGTTAACTTTGTTTTCAGTGTGGTTATTGCTTGACTCCAGGGTCCCTGTGTTGCTCTGCAGCTCTGCATGGCAGCTTCTCCCCATCAGCAAGCAGCGGACAAGGGGTGGCATGAGGACCTTGGTGTTGGGGCAGACAGGGCAGGAGCTGATTGCACCCGTCCCAGAGTACGTCTCTCTGCAAGCCCTCATATGATAAAAGACAATGAGGAAAAGGCAAGAAAAGAATGCTTTCAAACAGCATTGAGAAGGTTTATCCAGGTTTAATGTCTGCAGCCCATGTGGAGTGCCAGCTGCTTCATTTAAATACCTGTGTGGTGTCACCAAGAGTGGACACAACCTCTACAAGGAATGGTTCTCAGGTACCAATAATTTCCCATAAGTAATGGCCATCCTGTGTTACACCTCCCGGGATGTTTCCACTGGTTTGGAGCTGGCAGCACAGATAGCTCGCATTGGCATTTCCTCGGCATGATTCCTGCATGTTGGCGTGAGATCTCAGGAGGTTTTGGTGTCTTTCAGCCCATCAACCTGCCTGTTTTTTTTTTGTTTGGTTTGGTTTGGTTTGGTTTTGGGTTTTTTTGATTGTTCTTATGGGGAGAAAAGACCTTTTTTGCCAATGTGGCCGGGGGCAGCGCGCATGGAAGGTTTTTTTCTGCAGCATTTGCAAAACTTTGATATGGCTACAGCAGAGGTAAAAATCACTTTCGAGGACAAGATACCAGGTTGGCACCTGCTGCACTGAAGGGAGCCCTCACCTCTCCTCAGAGCACGCGTTGTACCTTGGAGCGTGTGTGGACCATTTAATCCTTGGATAAAACTGACCCCAGTGTGCCCAGCCAGTCTCCTCATTGTCTCTCCAGTGCTGCCCGGGGACATGTTTCTGTGTAGAAAGTTCAGTACCCTGAGATAGAAATCTTGTGTATCTTCATTCACCTTGGACGGTATCTGATTAGCAAGATTGGGCTATTATCCTGGTCCCTGGGTAAGGCAGGAAGTTGGTATGCACACGAAATACCAATTATTATGAATTCTGCCCATTTTTTCAGGTGCACGCTGCTGTCTGTGACCCAAATGAAGGGTTTGGGCAGCAGCTGTATCTGGGGCAGATGCCTTGGCAGGAACAGGGATGTAGAGTTTGGCAGAATCACTTCAGGAGAAGCAAAAAACCAAATCTAAACATCGATAACATCTAATGGTGCATCTAGCAGTTTGCTAAGCATTCAAAGAAACCTGTGCCTGCATGCTGAAGGATATAGCAGGAGTAAAGACAGTCTCCTTACTTTACAATCTTGGATACTCAGATGCGGCAATCCAGACCCTTGCTTCAACCTGCAGATTTACTCAAGCTGATAAAATATGCTTCCTCCCGTCTTTCGCATAATACATCGCGTCCCTCCTGACTCTTTCTCAGAATTTCTGGCTGCACATTCCTTGGACTCGTTGCTCAGTCCCCTTTTAGCACAGCTGATATTGTACAGTAACTCTGGTATTCTTTCCCTTCCAGACTTCTCCAAGTGCCAGCGGAACTTGTGGTTTTATGCAGACCGTTGTGACTTTGTTGTTTCTTTGGGGGGGA
>VZTL01051230.1:64298-86687 GCA_013400535.1 Scopus umbretta | reverse complement strand
AAAAAAAAAAAAAGACTGGCTGTATCATCATTGGGCCAATTTCCCTATTTCTGATAATGTGTTTCTCAAGGCTGGTAAGAGCGATAGCACGGCGCATACCTGTGAATCTTCCCGTGGCTTTGCATTTTGGCACTGCGCAACAGAGGAATTGCTGGGGAGATTTTCCTTGTGTTTCCCCTGCTGATTTTCCCCAAGGAGCAGTAAAGGTCAAACACTGAAGTCTCAATAAAGCAGACATCAGAGGTGTGAATTTGGGATCCGTTTCAGTTCCTGCAGCACAGCCATTTCTATGTTATGATGAAATTTCTGGCATCTGGCGGCAACGGCCAGTGATTTCCTTCCACCATGAGCATACCTTGCTGCCCGGGCAGAAGCCGGACTCCTCTGTATACTCATCTATATACCAATACACTATCTATAGATCTGTGTAAGCTTTGCTTTGTGACTTTGCTCTTTCACATTCTGCACACTGAACATCTTCTGGCGGTGCTATCTCTATTTTTCATCCCACGTTTTGGTTTTGTTTTGAGGGTTGAGGAGTCTTTTCTGTTTTGAAAGGTCCAATCCAGACAGCAGTCCCAGGATACCTTGCTGTTTTCTGTCTCTGTTCTCATCAAGGCCTTAGATGTGAAATACCCTTTTCTAATCTGGCAGTTTTATGGGAGTTGTATGCATTCATCTTGGATTCTATCCAAAACGTCCTTTTCTGAAGATATTTCTAAGCTAATACTGTTGTTCTGTGTTGCTTGGCTGCTTTCCTGTGCTTTTAACTTGTACACCCTGCTTCTCAGAAATACCACTATCAGGATTTTGTCACGGCCTTTTCTACTGATGTCATGTTACTGATGGGGATTTCTGACACTTATCAGTCCCACTGGTATTGCATGCCTTTTTTTTCTGGAGGCGTCTCTTGTGTCAATGCTGCTTCAAAAGGGACATTTTCTTTGCACCAAATTCCAAAGCAAATGCTGAAAACAATGGACTTATTGCTGCCTTTCCTGACCTGGAGATGCTGATATGCAAATGGAGAATGAAGTTTCATCTAAGTTTAACCAAGTTGGATATAAATTAATCTAATTTCAGCCAAGTTTCTGGTCTAAGCCAATCACCTTGGGTCTGTCTCTGGTCAACAGAAAGAAGTTGCTACTTACGGAAGGTGCTTCATCCCATCTGGAGGTAGCTGTGTCAGAGAGGTGGATGTGGCTGTCTGCAGGCTCATAGCTCTACACCACCTCCATTTACACAACTAGTTGATTAAGTGCCAAGGTATTATTCTGCATGCAGATTAAGCAACCAAAAACAAAGAGTCTAGACGTGAGTCGTCCAAACACCTGCTATAGTCTATGATAATCTCATCAGTTCAGACCATGGGCAGTAAACAGTGGCTAAACATAAATATTCATTGCCATTTCAGAGACCCTAGGAAACCCTGCCCTGCCTGTAGCAGTCACTGCAGAAAGGTCATAATCTCTTGTTGATCCTGTGTTGCAACTGTTGACCCTATACGGACGTCTGGAATATACCAGAAAATCTCAAACACTAGACATCAGCATTCAGGAAAACAAATCATACTGTTGATCTTAATTGACCAGAAAGGGAGGTCAAGCATCCTGCTCACCTGTAGATACTTACATGTTATAAATCTGAGTGTCTCAGTCTACAGGTCGATACCTTCCCTGACTTTCAGCTGAATAAGTAAATAAAAAGGTGAGATAACTCTGATGTACACAAGGAGGCAAGCACAGAGGAACAAGGAAAGTGATAGGTCCATAATAACTCTACCATGGTAGGATAGAAGGATCCTGGGCCGCGTGTCCTACCTTTGCTCTCTAGAGTGCTCACAGGCTTGTACATAAGCATCTCCTCTCTAGAGTGTTCTTACTTTGTTGCGGCAGAGATGTGAATTTTTCTAATAGACGGAAATAGTTAACAGATTACACTGAATTCCTAGATGTGCAGGACACTGTTTTTGGTTTAAACCCTACAAGAGCATGTCATTTTTACAATGGATTTACATTAATTCCTCCGGCTTCCTGGGATAACAAACGTTCCTTCATAACTAACTGAGCACCAGCTCTGACCCAGGCCCAGACAGATCAGGTTTATGTTTTACATCTTTACAGTATGCAGCGCGCCATAGTCCAGATGGGGCAGAGCAGCCCGTTCACTTTCATGTGCAGCAGAATTGGGAGCCAGGTCATACGTTATTTTCCTTGGCCGACACCTTGAAATAGGTTGAAACATTTCTTCTTTCCTGCAGAGATGAAGGGAATCGTTTGCGAGGGAGGAGAAGCAGCTGCACATCTGCCAAAGGGGAGGGGAAGGTCGTGACTGCAGCGCCATTCCCTCTGCATTTCTGTCCTCCCTCTTTGCAGAGGACGTGTAGATCTCTTAAGTGACGTGTTAACGTGAAGAGCAGGCAGTATCTGAAGTGGTGCATGGCTGGCAGGCTGCCATGCCTACAGTAACCGCATCTGTATCTCAGCACGGCCAGCCACCACTGGGAGGAGTTCAAAGGGAGCTGGCAGATTCATGGAAGACCATGGAAATCCTATTCTTGTGTGGTCTGGATTTGGGGTCATTTCTTTTTTGCAAGGGAAATTTCACCCTGTCTGACCAATCCTCCTCTTGCCTTATGCTTGCAGCATCCAAGAGCTTCTGTAGAGGATGGAGCCTCCAGGTTTATAATGAGCGATAGTGAGAAAGAGGCTGTAGCTAGTCCTGTGTCTCCCAAGAAGGAATATTTAGGAGCTCTCTTTCTGTCTTTACAAATGCCCTCTTCTTTTTTTGCACCCAGACAGAACTTCCTCTGAAACCAGACCACTGGAAGCTGCCCTAAATTTTACCAGATGATCACTTCTTGAAAGCCTAACTGGGATTGTATGTCTTGAGCATGTTCCAGGAGATTTTGTGAGACGGAAGGGTCCAGATGATGACATAAGAACAACTATAGCTCTTCCCCCCCACCCTATTAAAATAAAATAACAGGTTTGCAGGATTTTTATCAAACTCATGACTGCTTCCTAGCAAACAAAGATTTTTCCTCTTGACAAATAGCAGGGTGACCTAGTGACAGGTGGGGTGACTAAGGAGGTAACATCCAAACTCTCTTTAACATATGATGTCTTTAACCAGCACTGTCAAAACCTTCCCCTCCAAAACATACATTCACTCACTTAAGAAAATAGCAGGGCCATGGGAACAATAAACCCTCTGTTGCCCAGATGCATTTATGTTGGCTCACTTAAGCCCGAGCACTGACTTTGAGAGGAGTACATAATTTTTTCTTTCTTCTGTTCCTAAAATATACAGGCTTTTCCCATTGGAGCTACAGGAAAGAGACCTATTAGCGCAGGACTAAGACTTTGTTAAGAGGCCTCCAGGCAGCATGGCAAAATCCAGGAGAAGCTGGCACCTGCCTACACAACATCTCTGCCTCCTAGTCCTCTCTCTTGACAAAGCGTTAAGAAATACTTGTGCCTGTCTTTGTCCCTGCCACCAATTGATTTTGATTCACATGGCTATGCCTCATCTTCCCTTCTCATAGGGTGCAATTTCCCTCCCTGCTAATGGTATTTCCTTTATTTCTGATAGAGCTGGCACTCTACTAATGACACTTTTGCACGACCCATGGAGCTCAGGAGCTCGTGCTGCTGATGGACATCTCAAGCCATCTGCTTTGTCTGCCAGGAGGGGACAAAGATGCATTAAATGTGTCATAATTGTTTGGAAAGACTCAGATGAAAACAAACATTTTTCAGTAACTGAAGGTTGCTGAAAACTGACTTATATGCTGTTTTTTTTTAATTGTATCAATGGGAAACAGGAAACTCTTCTGCTTTCCTTTGAAAAATTGTTTGAATCAAAAAGAAACAAAGGAAAATATCTCTTCATATTCTTTTTCATTAATATCAGCAGGCAGATGGAAATATTTCACACAGAAGCAGAAGACAGTGTTACAGAATCAATGTTAACTGTATCTAGAGTTGAAAGATAAGATGAAGGTCTGGAATATCTTCTTCTTAGAGCTCACGAGATCTCTAAATAAGAAGAGATATATGAAAGAAGAAAAGCTCCCAAAAACACTGGGCCAAGTTTTGATTCATTTGCAGATGAGCCATGTCTCAATGAGAAGGAAAAAAAAAAAAAAGACATATTAATCTACAGGGAATATCATAAAAATATCGTGGCTGAGCTGTGTCAGCTAGGAAAAGTTGTTCTGGCAGTTTCAGCAGCGCAAGTGTGTGCTGAAAGAACATTCTCAATCCTCAGATTTATCATTTTATTGCAGCCATGCAGTATGACAGAGGATATATTAGATGTTATTTTAGTTCACTAAAACAAAGTGCTCTTAAAAAAACCCTGTGTTTATTTGACAACACAAAAAAACCTCGGAAAATTTTTGTTGTTAGAGTCAGAAAATAAATGAACGGTCAAAAAACAATAGTTTTAATGAGTTTCAACACTGTTTTGAACGAAGGCTTGAGTTTGATGGGTGTTTATTCTGACTGGTTTGTTCTGGTAACCAAACATTTGTATCAGTTTTGTGATGTCTTGAACTGGATCTGAACCCAGACTAGATACAACTACACCCAACCCCAAAATAAGGAGAATAGCTGTTCATCTTTGAAAGACCTTCTTATCTCCCTTACAGATTTAGTGTGCTCTTGCTCTATGAGAATGGCCTCCAGATTGACTCCTCATCCAGCAGGTCACCAGAGATACCAGCACTGCAGATGAAAGAACAAGTTCGAGGTCAGACCTAACTGCGCTGAGCCTCTGATTCATGAAATGTCTGTCCGGGTGGTTAGCCTGCCTATATCACAGTCCTAAAGCTACATGTATATTAATAAATAAATTTATTTTGGTCCTTTTATTCCAAAGCGAAGTTGCTTGGCCATGATTATGTCCTCACGGCTAAACTCTTGTTCCTCCAAAGATAATGGCCTCACCCATCCCGCGTGTTAGGAACTATCGTTGCTATCCTCTTAGCTGTCCATGGGAATGCCTGGAGAAGTGCTTGTGGACAGAAAGCATGAAAAAAAAATGTGTCTGGAGGCTTGTGTGCCAGTGCAAAAGACTTTACCTTGCTTACACCTTGCTTACTAGTAGAGACATAACCAGGTAGTCTAACCTCTGCATAGAAGACGAAGAGATGCTCAGGCATAATCTGTCCAGGTACAGGAGGACTCAGAATCATTTTGTTCTGAGGGTGGTCAGGCTCTGCCCCTCCTGAGAGCTTAGTCTTGCTCCAGACCCGAGCATGAGCTTGAGTGTGAGCCATGCAGAAGCTGAAGGAGTGTGGACATGGGAAGGGATGTAGCCCATGGGCCATGTCGGTATGGAGACACTCCATGAGGGCAGGGGCTCAGAGAACCTTTGCACAACTCGCCTTTCTGGGAAGAGGCAGCAGTGGAAAAGGCCAGGCAGCTCAGCTAGGCAGGGAGTTTTCCCTGCGGCAAGGAAGCTTGGCAGCCATTTCACGGAAGGTGGCAGGTCTGCAAATGAATTCACCCCAGCATGACTCTATCAAAGTCAATGCAAAATAATCCCTCTGAGGTCAACTGTGTGACATCTGGGATGAATTTGGCTTACTGGAGCTGTCTGTATTGAAAATAAGCAAACAAACAAACGTTCCAATTAAACCTGCTCCCCCCGCAACAGAAGTACGTGTTGCAGGGTTAACTTTATGGGTTATTTTATTTCAGGCTAGAAGATCGGCTTGCTAACCCCAAGCAAAGGCTGGTTCTGCATTTAAGATCCAAGCCAGAAAGAAGAAGATTGGCTTTGATTCCTCCTGATCCCTGTCCAGAAGAAGTTGTGTCTTAGTTTATTAAGATTTAAGGGTCCAGGCTTGACTGCTAGCCCGGACTCAGGAGTTTCCCTTAGAGATTCTTTATGTGCGTTCATTTTCACGTATAGTTAATAAAGAGCCGTCCCCATATTTTATGGTGACTGCTCTTGATTTTATGAACAGGAGAGAAAAACATCAGAGGCTGCCTGGAACATGCTAAAATAATTTAATCTAAATTACAGTTCAGGTTCTTTTTTGCTTTAGATTTAATGGGATGACGAATTGCATATCACTTCCTCACCAAGAATCCCTGCCCCCCAGCATCTTATCTTCATCTCTTCATTGCAACTTCTTCCTGGTTCAAACATCTCTCCTTTCTAGCAGGTCTTTTCTCCATTAAGTGACTTCTTTAGGTTTGGGAACCTAAATCTTCAGCCCTATCTATGACTGCACACACAAGCAGAGCAATTTATCCACAAAATAACATTTTATTTTCCATGCTGTCTTCTCTGCATCATTATCTGTCGTGATGAGACAGGATGAGGTAGGTGCATTACATCAGCGTAATATAAAACTGGTCTTCCAAAATGGATTCGCTCACACACACACACACACACATCTATTTATGACATGCACAATGAAGAAATTTTACTATTTTGATGGGAGATAGAAATAACAGTATTCTCACCAAAATCATCTGTCTCTGAGAGACGTTTCCAGCTCAATTATGAAGCATTATGAAGTTAAAAGAAGCATCCAAATATTGGTTATTCATCTAAATTGAATATACAGACATTCTTGTTTGGTTAAAATGCAGGTCATTGGACTGTGATAGAAGGGATAAAAGAAAAGTCATTTAAAATATGCAAAAGTTAAAATGAGATGTTTTTTTCCCCTGCAAGCAGTATTTTCCCTTATGAACTTTTAAAACAAAAAGAACCAGGAATTATAATTCAGATTGAATTATTTTAACATATCCCAGTCCACTGAATTTAAAAGATCTTAGATAAATTAGGGAGGATAAATCCATCCACGGTTATTAAGCATGATAGTCCAGATGTAAATTTAATCTTAGTAAATTCCAAAATTGTTGACTCCCAGAGCCTGGGGTAGTACAACCCCAGAGGATTGCTCTAATCTCACTTTCTTCTTTAGGCATGTTTCCTAGGTATCTGGTGCTGGTCACTGTCAGAAACGGGGTAAGACCTTTCGTTTGACTTGGTGCGGCTGTTCTCATGGTGTCAAACCAGTGCTGTAGCTGTTATGCGGCGCAACCTCAGCATAACTTCTACACACACTGAGAAAAACAGGCATTTTTCTTGCATCAGTTGTGTTAGACTAACAATTATGCAAGGCTTGGAGGAAGAAGTAATGCTTTTTATTGAATCCAATGATATATTTTGAAAAAAAAAAAAAAAAAAAGACTAGCTTTCACCCACAAGTTCTTTTTCAGTTTTGAAATAAAAGCAGCAATTGTCTCAGCTAAATGAAAGTTTAGGAACAATTGCTCGTGGTTGAGTTGATCAGGTTAATCAGAGCATCTAAGAGTGAAAATGTCTGGTACTTGTAACAGAGGAGTGTTAGGAAGGTGAAATATATATATGAAAAGATATGTTAGTTACGGAGGGGAAATATAAAAAACCTGTAAATCTATATTTGAATCCATTCCTTTCACACCATTTTTACTGGCTGAACAATCATTTTTAATAACAGGTTTTAAAATGTCTCCCTCTAACCCAGATTATTACTAAAACTTTTTGGAAAATCAAATTTCCTTCCCAGGGGAAATGCCAGCATTTCTATTTCTGTTTTTATTCCAAATTGGAACACAGAAGTGAAAATCTGAAACTTCTTGTGAAATGGCATTTCCAAAAAAACTCCAGTTGGAAATAGTAAAATATTTCTTGTCAATAGCATTGACTCGTCATGTTTCAGCATCGTAGGATTATTTCTGTTTGATAGTATATGATTGCTTCCTTTTGACAACGCTGAAGATTTGATTTCAGCAAGACAGAAACGCTTTACGTCAAAATAGCACCACACTATGAAATATTAAAGCCTTTACTGAATGCAATTTCTAAAAGTCAAAACAAAACTATACAAAGCAACAATGTTTGCACACAGTGAGATTTGCCTTATCAGATAAAGTGCATGGGCAATCCTAAAGAAAAGGAGAAAGTTGAAATGGCAAATTCAAAGTTGCAGGAATGGTGGGGGGGTTGGACAATTTTTGTCAAGAATTTCATGGAAATTGAGCTACACCCACAAAATATTTGGGTTTCATTGATGCAGCGTTTGCCAATGGAAAATTGTCCCATCCAAAATTTTCCGCCAGGCCTTCTCAGAGCGTGCCTTGGCCCAACAGTGCGCGTAGGCAAGAAGCCAGGTGTAAGAAACCTGGGGCCTGATCCTGGCCTCATGTTGAAGTCCAATGGGGACCGAAGAAAGAAGTGTGATTAATACTGAACCACCTGGTCAGCCAAACCGTGCCAAAAAGCACAAAGTTAACAGAGGTTGTTCTTCGCAAGTGTTCATCGTGGATCCGAGCTGTGAAGCCGCGGTTAGCAAGGAACTGCCCGATGGATGTGCTCGTGGTGGGTATTGTCCCATAGCACGCAACGGCACAGGCTGGGACAGGGTTTGTGCAATAACGAGCAAAATAATACCTTTGTGCAATGTTTAGGGTACATGGATAAAGAGTTGGGCTGGGGGGTTGCTTGGATGGGTGTTTAGCCCTTAGCAGAGCCATATCATTCATGTTTGAGGTCTAAATCCAACATTTTCCTTTGGAGATTAAGAATGGCTTGCAAAACCTTTCCCAGTGCATGAGCCTGGGTAGGTTAATAGACATATGAAATGGCAACTAATTCCAACCCCCATCCTTGCTCTGATGATTTACAAGTAGGTCAGACAGGTTTTCTGCAGTTCCCAAGGTGCTTGGGAAGAGAGAAGGAGCAGGGGCAGACCATGGGACAGGCCATTTCTATGAGCTTTCTCCGCTTATTTCCACATGGAAGGGCTGGTTTGGCTGGGAAGGTGTGACATTGTTCTCACATCCTGCAGGCTGTGGTTCTGATGTCCCCATGTCTTCACACGTGGCAGCAGCCAAGCTGTCCTTAGGGCAGGGAGGAGAGCAAGCTACAGTCCCTCCAGTGGGGATGAAACACTTGTTCCAGGAGAACCATGGGAGCAATTCCACCAGAAAACCCAGCCAGACAGCCCTGTCTGCAGCCGACAGATCTTCAGGCGTGGCTGAAAACCAGAGTCTGTCTGTCTGGTCTGTTCCTGGAGTCCCCATGAGCCAATACCATGGAGCTGTTCCCAGCAGGCTCCCTGTTCCTATTAAACCACATCACAGGAAAGCAGGGCTGGCAAGGCCCAGGAAAGCAATTGTTGCACCCATTCAGCTGTCCTGGGGCAGAATTAGCTGCCTCTAAATAATTGCAAACAACATGGCCCTGCTTGTACCCTGAACCTGGTTTGTGGGCTTCGGGAAGAGCAGCCCAATAGGCGGGTGCACCAAAGAGCCCCACGCCGCTGTCTAGTGCACAGACTGCACCTTCTCCGCTGCATGGGCTGGATGGAGATCAATGCTGTTCAAGGTCCAAAAAATAGGAGGGGAGGAAGCATGAGATGCTGCAAACTCTGGTCGCAGCATCCCTCTCCAAGGAGGCTATGTTCTTGGCAGCTTTGGGGTGCACCATCGATTCCCCTTAAAAGCCACTCTGCAGCTGATGAGACCAGGCGTCCTGGTCACACAGAGCCTCTCAAAGCCAGGTAGAAACTCCAAGGCCAGCACGATGTTGGGTTTACATTTCTTCGAGGGCCTAATAAGTCTTCCTTCCCTCCCTCCATCCCTGGAGAGATGGCTGTTTGGATTGTTACCATCCTTAATTGTTGATGATATATGAGAGCACATTGCAAAGGTTTGTTATTCTTGGAAGAGGCGTGAAGGGGACTTTTCCAGCAATGTGTCAGGGCTTAGTGCACAGAGCTGTGCGGCTCTGGGCCTTTTTTCAGAGGCAGAGCTATATTTCAGCTGGAGGCCATTTAGGATGATAGGATGTGTCTGCTGGAAGTACCAGAGGGTGGTCACTTGTACTCCACAGGGAGGAATGGCTGTTTTAGTGTTTCAAGGATGGACGCAGGCATCTGCATTTTGCAGATACTGTGAGGAGGGGAAGCTGTGGATGTAGGTAACAACAGGTGCAAGCCCTCTGTCTGTATCTTCCCTTCCCCATCTGCATTTCTCCCAAAATGAAGCTACAACTACAGGCAGGATGAAAATATGGCCCCTCTTCCTTATGGGAGGCATTGTCTTCAATGTCTTCTTAGGGGCACCTCACGGATGGAAAGAGGTTGAGAGAACACAAAAAATCTTTTTACACCTGGTTGCAAATACCCAATTTGCAACCATTGTAAGACATGGTGACTGTTGGAGGGTGGGCACTGCTTCGTGGTGTACCCACTGCTTGGTGCAGTGACCTCCACAGCCCGTTTTCCACACCAGCAATACTCTGTTCTCCAGCTGTTTGGGACTATATGTTGGTGCTGGCTTTGTGTGTCCTTAGGACCAAGTGCACCTTCCTTCCTCTGCCTGCCCAGTCGCCCAATAAGTTGAGCAGACTATTTTTGCAGCTTGTTCTGAAAACCAACCTGTTCTGTAGTCCTCCAAACAGGGATTCAGCGATGCATTTAAAGCAACAGTAGGCCCCATGTCCTACTACTTTTCCATATATCCTACAGGAAGGCAGCCTGGGCAGAGCTTTTGGTGTTCAACTTTAACTGTTTTCTGCGTTTTAAAATATTTTACAGTGGGGAAGGATAGCATCTGGTCAAATTAGGTCTATTGCTGTTCCAAAGATTGGCAGGACATAGATAAACAGTGTGTATTTTTATCATACACCATGATAACAGATAATGTGTGTACAGAAATAGATGAATAAATAGACAAATAGATAGATGAGAATACATGAGAAAGGGTGACAGAATCTGAGTGTGTAAATGGCTAGATCAATGCTCTATTACTTAGTCTCCAGTTTATATTACGTTATAAATAATGCCTTTGTTTTATTGGATTTTGGAAGGGTGAGGAGAAGCTAATTCAGAATTTTCTGGAGGGTGGGAATGTTTGAAGCAAATATCCCCTGTGAGACCATTATGGCCAAAAGTGACTTTATCTATTGAGAACCGCGTGGCAGGGCACTTTAAGGAGCTGAGCTACTTAAATAGCTCTTGGAGCCAGGTTCTCAGCTGCATCCCCATGATACAGCCTCCTCTCACAAGGTCTGCCACTCTCTGGATGCAATATAGACATCGCAGCGCTGCTGAAAACCGAAGTTTTGGTGATGATTAATAACTAACAGATTTTTTTCCACCGGGGAAAAAAACAAAACAACTCACAACAATTAGGATGGGTTTCCAGCCTGTGGGCGTTCGCTGGGCCTGATGATCAGAAGTGTAAACAATACTAAAATAATGTCCCGCTGCCCCCCGGGGCTTTCTGTGGAACAGTGTGTCCAATATGCTTGCATTTCAGGGTAGGGAAGAGGCGGTGCTGTTCCTCATGGTGAGGACAAACATGGGTGGAAAATAACAAGGGGAACCATGTTAAGAAAAAAGGCCATAGGAAGAAAAAGAAATGCAAACTAGAAAGTGGTCAGACGTGGAGAAAAAAGTGGCCTTTTGCCTCCAGCTCCACTTCTGGAGGCGCAGGGGGTTGTATTTGAAGAGCGAAAGGTAGCAGCACATTGGGCAGCACTTGCCCCAGTACTGTCCAAAGCTCCATGAAATTGGTGCTCTCAAAGACAAGTGTGGGGTGGCTTGTCACTGCCAAGGTGCTGTCCTGCTTGTGCCTGGCACAAGAAGGTACTGCCCTGTTTGCTACATCCTTCACAAATGGGATTTCCATCTCTTTCTAGCACTGAACTCTCTTTGCATTTAGTGTGGGGGCTGATGGACCCCTTGCCTGAGCGCCAAATTCAGCAATGAGATGAGAAGGTCTGTCTCTACAGAAGTAATGGCAGCCACCTGTAAAGTAAAAGCATCCAGCAGGCTAGAGGTGGCTCACCATCCACAGGTTGTCAGGTACACAACTTACACATGCCAAAGGAGTAAGGGAACTGGGAGCTTTGGAAAGATTAACCGGGATTATATTTACCTGGGTTCACAAAGATTTTCTGTATATAGCAGATTGCACAGATGAAAAACATGTAACTCTTAATCTGTTCAATGTTTTGTTGATTAATCAACTCAGTCAAGACAATTCCCTGGGTCCCTGAGTGGGTTGAACACAGTGGGCCACCAAGCTCAGAAGAGAGGCATCAGTTGTGTAGACGGGGGAGAAATCAAGGACAATGTGCAGATAAAAAAATCTGAGCTAATCCTGTAGTGAGGGCTCATGACTTGGAGAAAAGCCCATGTGTGCATCTTTCTCTCTCTCTGTCTTTGGAAACTCATTATGTTCATTCCAGCTTTCACAAATAGAATCATAGAATCGTTTAGGTTGGAAAAGACCTTTAAGATCATCAAGTCCAACCGTTAACCTAGCACTGCCAAGTCCACCACTAAACCGTGTCCCTAAACACCACATCTACACGTCTTTTAAATACCTCCAGGGATGGTGACTCAACCACTTCCCTGGGCAGCCTGTGCCAATGCTTCACAGCCCTTCCCATGAAGAAATTTTTCCTAATATTCAATCTAAGCCTCCCCTGGTGGAACTTAAGGCCCTTTCCTCTCATCCTATTGCTTGCTACTTGGGAGAAGAGACTGAGCCCCACTTCATTACACCCTCCTTTCAGGAAGTTGTAGAAAGCGATCAGGTCTCCCCTCAGCCTCTTTTGCTCCAGACTAAACAACCCCAGTTCCCTTAGCCGCTCCTCATAGGACTTGTGCTCTAGATCCTTCACCAGCTTCATTGCCCTTCTCTGGACACGCTCCAGCACCTCAGTTTCTTTCTTGTAGTGAGGGACCCAAAACTGAGCACTGTATTGGCCTCGTTAAACTTCATGCATTTGGCCTCAGCCCATCAATCCAGCCTGTCCAGATCGCTCTGCAGAGCCTTCCTACCATCCAGCAGATCAACACTCCCACCCAACTTGGTGTCGTCTGCAAACTTACTGAGGGTGCACTCAATCCCCTTGTCCAGATCATTGATAAAGATATTAAACAGAATCAGCCCAAATACTGACCCCTGAGGAACACCACTCGCGACCCGTCACCAACGGGATTTAACTATATTAACCACAACTTTTGGGCCCAACCATCCAGACCGTTTTTTACCCAGTGCAGAGTACGCCCATCCAAGATATGAGCAACCAGTTTCTCCAAGAGAATGCTGTGGGAGACAGTGTCAAAGGCTTTACTGAAGTCCGGGTAATCATATACTCCATGTAATCCAATGTAACCATATACTCCAAAAATTAAATCATGGCTGTATTCACCTACCTAACTGCATATTGTTGTTTTCTCTTAGTTGCGTGTACGACAATTTTCAGTCCCAATATTGCTAAATGAATTTCAATTCCCTAACTCTCTTCTGTCCTAGCAGTCAGATGGTCAAGAGCAAACTATTGATTTTAGCAAAGCAAGTGTGGTAGGAAAGTTACGTGAAAACCCTGAGAACTCAAGTCAGAGATTATGTTTACATCAGTAAATCCTGCAGTGCAAGGGCCAGTTCTGTAGAGTCAATGGCTGTGGACCCTATGGTCATGCCATCTCTGTTTGCAGGCAGTACTTTGAACTAGTTTTAATCAGAACCTGTGGCTTCAATGCCCACGGTAGATTTGCTCCAATAGCATGCAGTTTGGGTTAGTGTCACAAAAAAGGAATTCAGTTTGTGTACTCTGGGATTTCCCTAGGACATGAATCAAAGCTTGGTGAATTAAGAGATCTGGGAGATGCACACTACTCCTCATCCAAACCAGAAAACCAATGCAATTGTACCCCTGATGTCTCAAGTGTTATCTGGCCTCCAGCATGGTGGAAGTCACTGTCAGTATTTGGCAGGAGATGACCATGCAGAAATGGGCCCTTCAGCTGTGGCTGCTGAGGCTGATGAGCTCTATTCTGCTGACAATTGGTTCATGTACCAATGACAAGGATAGAGGGAGTGAAGGTGCATGTCTGCTTTGGACCTTGGATGCCCATGGATGAATTGGGGTGCACCAAGGAAGCCCGTCAGATGTTAAGCAGTGTATTTCACGCCTGAAATAGGGAGGACCTGAGCTTGATCATGGTAGAGGTCTTGGGTCAGGTTTCCTGCTCCGGAGGTCACAGTCACCAACTGAGGCAGTGGTGTCGCTATCAAGGAAAGTGCCCTCCGTAGCAATTTCCAATTTATCTGTGGGTAACAGTGACAGGACTCAGTCCATCTGACTTCAACTATCTGGGGACCTGTGAATTAGAAATACTGCCCTTTGGAGATGACCCTTTCTCACTAATAGGCCCAGACAAATGGCTTAGACAAGATGCCCACCCTATCAGCAACCACAGTCCATAAGGTGGGTCTTTCCTTACAAGCCAGATCCATGCTTACTCTTACTAAATATGTATTAAAATTACATATTTCCAGGAACAAGGGCAATTCAGCAGGATTAGACTTAGGTAAACAGCTAGAAAAAATGGAAAGATGAACTCTTCCATTGTATTCCTTGCCGGGCTTTGGCAAACAACCAAACAAACAAGAACCTGGATGGTATTTATTTAACCTTCTGGGTCTGTAGATTTTCATTCCGTGTGAAATTGCCAGTATTTTCAGCTTCCAGCTGGTCTAGGAATGCCCAGGAGAGAAGAGGGTTCTTCTGTGGGTGGTTTTTGGTTTTGGTTTTTTTTTTTTTTTTTCAGTTTCTTTTTTTGTTTTTGTTCTCCAGAATTTTGGCACATATGCTCTCAGTGTTGGCCTGAACTGGAAAGCGTTGAGGTACAATGAAAATATGGAGCAGAAAAAGGTTATTCAAACTTTTTCAAACCTCAAATAAGGTTCAGTATGGGTTCATTTCATGTTATATGCAAGTTTGGCAGAGAGATACTTCTTCTTTTGTAATAAAAAAACTCAGCTCTTCTGGACTCATTCTCCTCTGAAGGGGTTGGACCTGGTTCACAAAGGTGTCATTCTCAGATTGGTGATTGTGTTCTCAACCTAGATAAACCTTTCTCGTTCTTGAAGGCTACTCCATGGTTGAAGAGCTGAGGAACAGTCAACAGAGGCTTAGTCATCTATATGGAGAGCAAAATTATTGAGAGTTAAAGTACCAAAAGAAATAGGCAACAGTTTAGGGAGAAAACATAATCCTTTTTAATCTGGAGCACCACACTGACATCTGACTAAAACTGGGAGGGAAGGAAGAAGGAATAAATGGGAATGTTCTCCATAAACAGGTGAAACTGTAATTTTTTTGTGAGAAGTTTCTCACAGCTGCCTTTAAAATATCTGCTCAGGACATCTCTGCAAGCAGATGCTCCTGTGAGATGGCTCTTTGGTCTGATCCAACAGGGAACACAGTGATCTTCTCCATATGACAGATGCTCACGCATGTCCTGGACCAAAATAAGTTATTTTTGTCCAGATTTTTATTGAAAGGTTTATTTTTCATCTTTTTTTTGAAAAAAATAAATCGTTAGATTCCAAAACTTTGTGGCATTTCAAAATAAAGTTCCAGACTTCAGAAAAACACTGATTTTGTTTTGTGTTTTGTTTTCTCTATATTCCAGCTCAAAGATACTCCATGGCAATCTTCAGCTTCCTCTTCTCCTTTACCCCTCCACATGTCAGCTATTTCCAACAAATTCAGGAGATATCTAAGACATTTGCATGTTCACAGCTCCACTTCTCAGAACCCAATTTTTAATTTTCCTTACCTTGTAAAAGCTTTCCTGATACTGCAATTTGTAGTTTTCTCTGCTATACCGTAAGTCTGTTTGGCTCACCCAAGCTTTTTTCTCCTTCTTCTGTTCCCCAAAGATTTCAGTGCTCTGCTCCTTGCTTCTCTGTTTTCTCACTTGACCTATTAACCGATGTATAGGCACCTTCCTGAAAATAAAATGCTGCTATATTTCCAAAAGGAAAAAAGAAAAAACCCCTGAAACCAACAACCCAAGAAGCAAACTTCATTTTTTTAGTACATTGTGTATGTTTTACCTGTAGGCTTTCCGTGGAAGAAAATGAATAATAGGAGAACTTTTGACCAAACTCTAAATTTTAGGTAAGAGTTGCTGTTTTGACTGGGAAAAGAACATTATTTTCTCTCTATTTGGGCCAGAACTGGGCTGGTCTGCTGCTGTTTGCCAGCAAAAATTATTCCCAGTGATTATTTTATATTTTGTACTGGAAAGCATTAATATTCCTTTGCCCCCTGCCCCAAAACTTCCTCTTGCTTGATAACCAAGGCAGAGCAGTCTTTGCTTGATGTTACAGGTAAGCAGGAGACACTAAGGGGATCCCAAGCTGCAGAGCAAATTGCTCTGGAGGAGGCCAGATTAAGTGATGTAGTGGTTCCTTCAGTGTTAATATCAGTGAAGCTATGCATGCAAGGTTTATTCCAGTTTTTGGATAGTCAGCATAGGGTTGCAATGCTCACAAGCCTCTAGTTGCACTTTTTTCCCCTGAATTTTCTCAAAACTTCTTGTCTCCTGCTTAGAAATCTCACATATTCTAATGCCCCACCAGTGATCTGTACTTGCCCACATGTCTGACGTGTTGGTACTGGGATCCAATTCCTACAGTCAGACCGACTCTTCAGTGAGAAACTGACTCCTGGATTTGGACACGAGTGAGCAAAATTTGCATCTGGAACAAAGCCTGAACCATATTCCTCAATGTTGTTTTTTTTTTTAATTCCCTTGTCCTGATAGCTGGACAATTGTATGTCCCTTGAGACACACTTGCAGTACAAGACAGGAACAGATTGAAGAAGTTGCTCAGCTGGGCGAATAATGATTTAAGAATGAGAAGGAGAGAGAAAATCAGTTGCTGGCTTGCTATTTTTCCTACACGCTTTCAGAATTTGGGGAAATTTGCCCCTCAGATGATTCGTGTCCAGCATGTGTCATCACGCCTTCCCATGAAAATGTCTTTCTGAAGCCCTTGGCAACTGGACACCACCAAGTAAGTGTAAGTGCAAAGGTCTTCTCCAACTCTAATTGCTCAGAGGCCTTGAGTTAGCCAGGATACGGAAGACAGGAAGGCACTGTCAGAAGGAAATATTTCATCCTGTAAAGGGGAGACCATAAGGAAAACAAAATGCATTTACCTTATTAAATAAAAGTGTAATTAGCTGGAAGGAAACGTGAAAGGCGTTAAGAACAAAAAAGAAACCCTTTTTCCTGAGGTGGGAAGACCACCAATAGTCACCAAAGTGGACAGAATTTATGGCAGTGTGGGGGAGAGTCTGTTTGGAGATACTTTAATGGTAATTTTTAGGAAGAATTTACAAGCATACTCTGCTACTGAGTGGAAAAATACATTGGCCACAAAGAAATTGCTGTTTGCCAAGCCTAATGATTCATTTCTGAGTCATAAATAATAGGTCCCTAATGACAAAGGGTATAAGAGTGGTCGTCTCTTGCCAACTATTTATTAGAAAATAGAGCTAAATCATTAGCTGGGAGCTCTCTTACCGGAAAGCTGAAACCACATTTCTCTATGAAAGGTCATAAGCTATTTCCACAAGAATTTAGACAAAACATTATTGCATTTTAAATCTTTCATCTTTAGCACCAAAAAAAAAGCAGGGGAAAAAAGTGCAATCGGTTCACCAGAGAACTCCAATTTGTCATGGGGCATCCCTTGAGATCCAAAAGGGTAAGTAAAGAACAGGGGGAGTTTGGAAACACCAGCAGCAGTGTCTTCTGAGGGAATGGAAATTAATTAGCTTGACCTCCTTTGGAGACCCTCCTCACCCCGCCCTCCACAGCCCGCTGGCACACTGCAGCTCAGGAGGAAGGTGCAGTTATTGGTGGACCAAGAGGACCCCATTGCCCAGCTTCTGGTCTGTGACCTCGTGGCCGGTGCTGGCTGATTGAACCGTTTGC
Organism: Scopus umbretta; assembly: GCA_013400535.1. NCBI lineage: Eukaryota > Metazoa > Chordata > Aves > Pelecaniformes > Scopidae > Scopus > Scopus umbretta. Next base: position 68,860 of record VZTL01051230.1, on the reverse strand, counting down.
TATCACCAGAGCCACCATCAATCACCTTACATGCATTAGGAATAACAGTGCCCTGGGCTTTGAGGCTATGCATCAGCCATGGTTCTCAGAAGACTTTTTTAACATGAATGAATGAATGAATGAGTTGCTGGTTCAGTGAAGTTCCTCGATGGCTACTTAATTCATGTGGACTTCAAGGAGGTTTGGGGGAACATTGTAAGTGAAGCCTACATCAGCGTGCCCTGCTACAGCAGGGTCTCTTGTCTTGTTGTACTGTTCAAGGGGAAATGGTGTGAGTAAGCCTGCTCCTGAAAGGGAGGGGAAACTGAGGCACAGAAGAACATGGGCCACCTGAAATGACTTCTCTTGGAGAGATGGTTGCCTAGAGAGATGAGCTGTTTACCCACTGCTATGGTGGCAATTGAACACATATCTGATCTCCTGTGGAGGACTTGGCTTGAGGAAATCCTGGGCGATTGTGGCAGGGACCAGAAGAGCAGCTATGGTGGGATTCATCTCACCTCCCTTCAGCTCACCAAGCGAAACCCAAACCAACCTCTGACTCAGTCACATCCCTGTCCTTGGGGGGAATATCTCTGCCTGTCCCAGCTCCTGAATGGCATGTGTAACATCTGACAAAAGCAAGTGCATCTGAAGGCTATGTCTCTCTGACTTTCAAGCGCTCTCTCTCTAGAGGGGTTAATCAACTGCAACATTGAATTCTTTCCCTTACATCAGCTTTATTATCTGTTACTCAAATGAAGTTACTCTTGATTTCCACCATTATAAGAGACAGAACAGTTTGCTACGCTTTGGTCGTGACTCCATTTTCAGTTCAACTGTGTGCTGTCTGTTGGTGAGTGAAATGTCAATTAAGGTGGCAAATAAAACAAAAGTAAGATCTGATATCCTAGTGGAAAAGCTGAGAAAATTCAATGCAAAGTCAGCTTTTGCATGGTCTCACAACACTTAATTTTGAGGATGGGGTTTTTATAATCACAGTTGCTGGAGGGATGCAGTTATGCAAAAATCTTAGGTTTAATTTCTGGAGAAAAAATATCTGCTTTCCCTTATACATATTTAAAATAATTCCTGCTGATGAAATTTTCGAGCCCCGAGTTTTCGAGGAATGCCCTTCCAGCAATTCATGTGAGGCATTTGCTCTCTTTGACCTTCAGTGTCACAGGAAGAACCTCAGGACTTCTTCCTTAGATTAGGCTAAAACACAAGGCAGAGGGGGAAGGTGGGCATGGAAATACAGCTCTTGGTCAGGGGATTTCATTTTGCTCTGCCTTTGTCCCAGTCCCAGAACTGTGGGACTGAGTCAACTGCAGTAGAATAATACTGATCCATAATGATACACACAAGTCCATGAGTTCACATTAAAAAAAAAATAAATCTTATATTTAGTTTGCAGAAGATATTTTTAATTCTCTGGGATAGTTTTCCTTCAAGCTGTGGTAGCTTCTAGCTTCAGGGGTTTTTGTTCAGCCCTCTTGTCTGCTCAGTTTGTGCCCTCTTTCTGGAGAGAGGCTGCTTCCTTGGGCACACACCACTTGTCTCCCTGACTCCCTTCTCAGATGGGGTTCAAGAACTCTACAGAAAGACAAAGAACAGCTTTTCAATGCTCTTCTATTGGAAGACCATGCAGAAACAGTGTCATTTGACTGCCTGTTTGTCTGTGCCTCAAGCCAACCTTGGTGGTTTTATTTCCAATTCTCATACTACCCATCAGGGGTATCCAAGACATGATATCCTAGCCCACATTTCTGAGGAATGCATCCTGGGGTTAGCAGCTCTCCTGCTGGGAAGTAACACCCCTCTTCAGCCAGCAGTTATTCCTAGGAGCTCAAAGACACTTGCTTTCTGGACTGTCCATGGAAACAACTAGAGAATCAGGTACCTGACTATCCTTGAGGTCTGAGACTGCATTTCAACCAGCAAGAATCTCTTTGAAACCAACAGCACTGAAAGAAGGGTTACTGAGCTTAAACAGCTCTCAGAACTGTTTGACCCCCAAAGTATCTTGGGAGGATTGTGTGGGACCATCCCATGGCTGACCCATCCTGCGTTTTCCCTTCCCGAGCACATGCACACACAGACATCCCAAACCTGTGGCTTCTCCACCTTGAGAGCAAAGTACAAACTGCACAGAATAAAATGTAATTGCTGCATTTGAAAACCACAGGAAACCCTGTAAATCTTTGAGGAACATTTCCCCATTGACTGAGCAGTTTTGTTTTGGTTAGCCCTGATTGTGCTGCATGGAGCTGAGGGATCTGCCAGAGGTTTATGATCATTCCAAAAGAAAAAAGCCAAGCGTGGCCCTGGTGTTGGGTGTTGCTCTGCTTTCTTCTTTGCAGAAGAAATTGTTCTCTGCCTGCCCTGATAAGCTAACTTGATTCAGCTCAGCGCTGAGTCTGCCTTGTGCGATAAGCGCAGCTGGAGCCAAACGCATTTGCCACGGCATTTCACCGTATGGAGACACTAAACTCCCTGTGAACTCTGAGGTTTCAGCCTTTACAGAGCAAAAATTCATAGGGCCATAATTCACTGGGAAGGTTAAAAAGTGGAAGCTGGCTAGCATTACCATGAGGGTTCTGCAGAACATCTGGGCATGGAGAGCAGAAAAATGCAATGAACGTAGTGCCCTCCAGCCCCCAGTGAGACCTTCAGGGAGAATGTCACCCCAGTAATAAATAACAAGACACAACACTTACCGGGCCATTCACTCACCTGTTGTTGGCCATTTTTGGACACGGGTTACTGGGTTAGGTGCTCCAGTCCAATACAGCCACTCTTTGCTCTCCTCTTACCTTGGTGTTTGTCTATTCAAACACCTTGCGCATACCCAGTTTACCTATCAATGCTAGTTTCTCTGATGCCTGTGCATCTATCCCTTCACCTCTGCACGTCAGCATGCATTTCTACTATTTCAATTCCTATCAAATCTTCATCTTTCTCTAGCTAATTTAACACCACTCACCATCCTGAACCTGCTGGCCACCAAAACTGAATGACTGCCTGTGAGCCCTTATCGTGGCTCACTATGCCACTGTAGAAGGAGAAGGGTGAAATACAGTCCAGGATTACTCAGCAGATAAATTTTTCTTTCAATCTGCAGGCAGATGGAATGAAATTGTTTTAAGGAAAAAAAATGTCAGCCTAAGGCCTTTTTTAAGCAAACGGGTTTCTGCCTCTCATGCCAAGCCGTACCCCCTTGTGAAGGTGCTCATACAGCACAACAGCCGCAGCCTCGAATACTCGGTCCCACACTGTGGATTTTGTGGGTGTGTTCTGGCTCTCTTCTTACAGGCTCAGTTCAAAGTGCAAAGCATCTAACGCTGTTTCCTGAGCAGAAGGACTGATCCGAACAAGCCTGTGTGAAACAGGAGCCCAGACCATCAGATCAAAATATATATTTTCCTATGGGGTCTAATGGACACCCCCTGTCAGTACATTGGCCTAGTCCAACCTGCATATCTTATGGATGCTATGGGTAAATGAGCATCTTTCTTCTTCTATTGCTCTGAGAACATAACTGAAGGACACAACTTCTTCCAGTACTTTGTCACTGAAGACAAATGATAAAATTCTAACATAAGAAATAAAAGCAAAGAACCCAGATATCTTCCATCCTCTTTCACAGCACAGTGTTTCCTGGGTCTTCCAGGTAATTTCAGAGCAGCAGGCAAAGTCAAAGGCTTTGTTTTATGATGTGGGAAAAAAGCAAGGATCTTGTGTAACCTTATTCCAGCCCCAAGATAGATGCAATCTAATCTCCAGAGGTGACATGCCCCCATCTGTCATTGCCACTCTGAAGTGAAAAGGATCTTCCCATACTCAGCATCCTTAAACAACTATATCACATTTATTTAAAGGTTAAACATGATAATTTGGGGAACTATGTTTAGTAGCCCATATTTGGAAATTCCTGTCTGATATATGTCAAGAATATAGGGTTGGAAGGAACGTCTTGGCTCGTGCAGGAAACCGTGTCGTATCATCTCATCCATAACCTTATCATGTGCCAGAAAAGCACTTAAACACATGCTTAATTCCAGCACACGTCAACGGGACACATGCATGTCCTTCCCTGACTCACATTCTAGTTAGATATGTGCTTAACTGCTTTTCTGAATCAGGGCCATAGGTGTCTTGGGAGTCTTGCCCTGTCAAAACCAATGCAGCCAGATCCTACATTAGGTAATAACATAAGACAGCATGAAACAGCTGCAACCTCCCACAAAAACTAAATGACTGCATTGCTGCACATGGCTCAGCAAAGCAGTTTCCCTGCCTGCTCTGAGAAGCATGAGGATAAACATCAATGTCAAAGCTGGTTAATAATGTGCAAATGACCTTTTCTTTGCGTGACCAAGGTTTTTTCCAAGCCCTGAGTGACTTTGTCCCAGACCCCGACAGCGGGAGGGTGGATGTAGTTTCTCCTGTGTGGAGAACAACACAGGCCTGATTACCTCTCAGAAAGCTGAGCAGGAGTTTCTAGGCTGACCTCCCCAATCAATCTTTGAAAGACATTGGGGAATGCTGGAGAGGAGAGGAGAGGAGAGGAGAGGAGAGGA
>VZTL01051230.1:28862-64191 GCA_013400535.1 Scopus umbretta | reverse complement strand
GAGAGGAGAGGAGAGGAGAGGAGAGGAGAGGAGAGGAAAGGAAGAGAAAGGAAGAGAAAGGAAGAGAAAGGAAGAAAAAAAAAACGGAGTTAAAAGACAAAAGGAAATAGAAAAAAGAAAATACAAAAGAAAGAAAAGAGAAAGGAACCATAAAAATAGGACAAAAGAGACTATAAGAAAAGCATCAGCTCAGCTTCAAATGGTACCAGATCAACGACCCATCTATCACTGTCATGTCTTGGGTGGTGGATGACAATGGATGCTTAAAGAAGGTATGAGACTAGGACAAACATGAGTGATCCCTGCCCTGCTTATAACCTCCCAACATTCAGCAGTCACTAGGGGATTGCACTGGGGTTTTGGCCTCTGGAGATGTTGACCTCCAGGAATGTATCTTACCTTTTCTGACCCCAAGGACTGACTTAGTGTGGTGTGAGAAAGTGCTATCTTCTGTCCGTGTGAACCTCATGCTCAGCTTCTTACGTGCTGTCAAACCTTTGTGGGAGAAACAGTAACTTTTCTTTGCTCTGGTTCAGCCAGGATATGCAGATCTCTGTCCTAGACCAGTCACTGCTTTTCCAGGCTGAAGCATCTTCATCCACTTATGTTCCTTCCAAGACCTTATACTAGAAAGCTGAGGTTTTGCTTCTCAAGTGAACTGGGATATCATGAAGCCTTTTGTTTAGCCTGGAGCCGGAGCAGTGCAAGCCATCATGCCATGGTTGGAGTGATATGGCAGAGCAGAAGCACTTTTTGTAAAAATGTATTGGAAAGATTGCAAGAGAAGCAGACTCCATCAGGATGCAGTTTGCTGGAACTGGAGTGCTTTGCACAGAGAGACACATTTCACAGACACTTCATTTTGGAAGAAAATCTTAAGAAAAGACCAGGCCCTGTTGAAACATCCTTTGCCGATGTTTTCTGAACAAAGTATTTAATTTCCTCACTGTAAAATAGAATTTTTAATTTTAGCTTTTAGTTTTGAAACATTTTATTTTCTTCACATTAGATACCTAGATCCACATCTAAAATGCACAATCTACAAAAAGAGAGAACTCATAAGAAAATGGGTCATTTGAAACACTTGAATTAAACCAATGCTTTTTTCTTTTTTTTTTTCTTTGCAAGCATTTAGAAAGTTCTCTATTTTTCTTCCCTTATTTATATCCAAACCACATCTCAGACACTCCAACCTCACCCAGAACAAAACTTCTTGTCTTCATACAGACTTTTCTATTTCTCTGAAACCATCTGGCCTGCAGGAATACGGACATACTGCATTATTCCTTTGTAGTCCTGGTGTATTTCATGAATTATCAGTATGATGGGAATCAGGAGCTCTTCAACATTTTATAAATTTGAAAGCATACTGGGCTGCATTGTGCTATACACACTCGAGACTGGAAGCATACATTTTTATCAAGGTATTGATCCTTTTTGGAGTTTTTTTTTTGTGATTTGTCCATACTGGTTTGAACGTTCATGGTCTTGAAAGCTTGGCAGACTTGTTGCTATCTAGTGCTCCAGTGGAGGTCCACCTGTTTCAGCCAAGCTATTATAGCATAGAATCATAGAATCATAGAATCATAGAATCGTTAAGGTTGGAAAAGACCTCTGAGATCATCTAGTCCAACCATCAACCCAACACCACCATGCCTACTAAACCATGTCCCAAAGTGCCACATCTACACGTTTTTTGAACCCTTCCAGGGATAGGGACTCCACCACCGCCCTGGGCAGCCTATTCCAATGCTTAACCACTCTTTCAGTAAATAAATATTTCCTAATATCCAATCTAAACATCCCCTGGCGCAACTTGAGGCCATCTCCTCTCGTCCCATCGCTGGTTACTTGGGAGAAGAGACCAACCCCCCCCTCACTACACCCTCCTGTCAGGGGGTTGCAGAGAGCGATCCGGTCTCCCCTCAGCCTCCTCTTCTCCAGGCTGAACAACCCCAGCTCCCTCAGCCGCTCCTCACAAGACTTGTTCTCCAGGCCCTTCCCCAGCTTTGTTGCCCTTCTCTGGACACGCTCCAGCCCCTCAACGTCCTTCTTGCAGTGAGGGGCCCAACACTGAACACAGGATTCGAGGGGCGGCCTCACCAGTGCCCAGCACAGGGGCACCATCACTGCCCTACTCCTGCTGGCCACACTATGCCTGATACAAGCCAGGATGCTGCTGGCCGCCTTGGCCACCTGGGCGCACTGCTGTCTCATGTTCAGCCAGCCATCAACCAGCACCCCCAGGTCCTTTTCTGCTGGGCAGCTTTCCAGCCACTCCTCCCCAAGCCTGGAGCGTTGCATGGGGTTGTTGTGACCCAAGTGCAGGACCTGGCACTTGGCCTTGTTACACCTCATACATCTAGCACAAAGGGCTTGATCAAAGACCTGGCAAACCCTGGCAAAGACCCTGTGCCACGGGAGAACAGTGCGGTGTAAGCTTCCATTTAGTGCTGTTGTCACAGCTGAGCTGAAGAGCATGGAAGAAAAGAGAAGAAAAGGAATTGTTTAATTTAAGGTATTCTCTGTTAGTCTCCTGGGATTTAGTGGTGAATTTGTATTCTGGTAGCATGCAGAGGCTTCGGCTCTGATCAGGATTGCTTTGTGCTAGATTTCCCATTGCTCCTGGGCGGGGTTGTCACAGGGTGTGCTGCACCATGGGACCCTGCGCTGCTCCCTGTCTGCACTCAGGACTGAGACAACCAACAGGTGAGCGGGTAGAGGCGAGTCAGGATGTTGCTGAAAGGATACTGCTGTCCTTAACATGGCAACTGCACGTTGGTGGTTCTCAGAATACTTCCCAGCCTTTTGAGATGTGCAGTTCCTGAGCAAGGGGACTTTGCGTTTAGCAGACCTTGAAGAGCTTTCCTCCTATGAACTTCTGCAGCTGAGTTTTCAACCCATGCAGATGCTTAACCTGCACAGTGTCTTTCTGTGTGGAGTCCCACAGATTAACCACACACTTTGAGAAGGACCGCTTTTTTCTGTGTGCCTTGAACCTGAAAACTGCTTATTTCTTTCAATGTAGTTCTATGGAGAGAATCGTCTCTCTTCTGGGCCATGATGAGTCATAGTCCATATAACAGCTCCTGATAGACACTGTCTTAGTCACCATGCCTGCTAATGCTCACAAAAAAAATCCAAGCTGGTGGCTCTAACTGCTCACAGCCTCTCTGGACCATATCTAAAGGTGTCCACTGAGAAACACTGAGGGATGTGGATTGAAGGAGAGGTACCCTTGGGCCTGGGAGGATCAGTATCTAAATAGACTCCTTAGAGAAAGCAGCTATGATGTGAAGGGAGGAATACACAGCACTTTGTATCATCCTTTGCTAAAGGATTTGAATCCTAAAGGTGGGGGTTTACTGCTGGATAGAAAGACAAAGAGAAAAAAGTTTTTTTTTTTTTTCTTTAACTCTTTTATTCTTCTGGTGAGCAAAAGGGAGAGGAGAAACCCTTATGCATCCTGTTAAATTCAGGTGAAAAAGACCTTAGGTGTACAGGCTGGACTCAGGATGAGCCCCGTCATCCATCCTTGCTGGACTGATGCTAAGACCACCTTCAGCCCAGAAACTGGTGTCTCCTGGCATCTGTGTCACCATCGAAGCAGCTGCTGGGCAGAGACACCAGCTCTCTGCTGTCAGAGAAGACAGCTCTGCTCCTCTCTGCTAAGGTAGAAATCTGAGTGAAAAAGCAAATGAAGCATAAAAGCAAAAAAATGTTTCCAACAGTGTCAGACAAGCCCAAACCCTAGAAACCTTCAGGAAAGGCTGCAGAGACTCTCTGAGACTACTTCTGATTACGTTCACAGGGCAAGAAAGAAAGAGGAAGTTACATATTTGGAGATAGGAGGGCTTAGGAAAATACCAAAGGAATTTCCTCTTAAGCCCTTTTTTCTTCAGGGACCCCGGGGAGAAGTCAGACGAGACATTGCACCAGTCCCACTGCTTGTGAAGGGAAGGTCAGACCACGGGGCCAGGGTGGTTTGTCAAATACGCACAGCCATACGCATCTGTGCTCATATCAGTATTCTAGCCAAAAGCAAATGCCTCTTTCTAGATGCACAAGGCACTTGGAGGAGCTACAGGTGCTCTGGGGTGGACAGAGTCTCAGTCTGCAGAGCTGCGTTGAGGACCCTGAGCAAGGAACTGGAAGAGGAGCTGGCATCTCCGTGTGTGGACTGGCCACTAGAAGGTGGTGGAGAGCCATGGGCTGGCAACATGGACTTGCATAGGGAGCCCAGAAAAGTACCAGATCCCTGCAGTGCACAGAGTGGTCTTGTTACAGGTGAAGGGCTGGCTGTGATGCCGATGGGGCTGTGGGGTGAGGGAAGGGTAAGAGCAGCTGGAGTGATGGTAGGGCTAGCCTCAAAGGGACCTTTCTAGGGCCCTTTCATGGATACCCGCTCTCCTGCTCCAGGCTCCCTTCCCAGTGTGCCCATCACACCTCCCTCCTGCCCCAGCCAACATTGCTGTCTGGGGGAGAGGTGCACCAGGGAGGGCTGTCTGCAGTCAGGTGGGAAGCGAAGGCAGGCAGGGAAGTAGCAGGTATTTTACTGACGAATTCCTTCAGCCCAGCACAAGCCTTCCTGCTGCCCTGACACCCAACTACCCTGTATACTTGTTTTTCTTTCTGAAAACACCCCAACGTTGTGGTGCAACAGCCTAGACACCATGCCTCTTCCTGCAAGAGCAGCCTGCTCAGAAGCAGCATCTGTTTTATCTTAGCAGAGTTCTTGCTTTCCCCAATTTTCCATGTGGGACTGACAGAGACAGAGACAGGGTAACGTGACTTTCCAGAGATCACGTGTTTTTGCAGTGGGGTCTGCTCAGACTAATTTCTAACATTTTTGCCTGCCCATTGTTGTTGTCATATGCCTTTGTCACTGCTGGCTGGGGAGACCAACGTCCCTAATGGCAGTATCTACCCCCGGCTGAGGCTTTGTGGCAGATAAATAGGGAGATACTAGGCTTGCTTTGATTTTCTTAGCCACATACAAGGAAAGAGTCTGAGGGTCTGAAAGCCACTACTGTATTCTCTGTCTCCAGGGTAGTAAAACGTACCCTTCCTGTGGATAGTGCAGCCAGCGCTGTCTTACTTAACTGCTCTATTAACTTAAGTAATTCCAGCCATAAGTCACTGATGAGAAAAGATGCTTTTTGGATTTTAAGGGGGAACAGGCAAATACACAGTAAGCCCATGGGATTTTACAAGAGAAGCTGGGAAGCCCATGGGATTTTACAAGAGAAGCTGGGTGAAGGCTTGGAAAGGCCCTTAGGAAAGGGAAGGGCAGGAAGGGGAGGATGAAATCTTGTCCCCTGCCAGCTCTGGTGTCAAGTCAGTAAATGAATAGGAAAAGCAGTGGTTTCCATCTAATCTAATCGCCTTGCTGGGTGAAGGGCTGGTGGCCCTCCCCGTGCGCACGCTGCCCCAGGGGATGTCTGCGGGTGCAGTGCGACCCAGCAGCGGAGCAGCAGGATCTGTGCACGCCCCTGGCCCACAGGACTCGTGTTCAAGCTGGGTTCATGGCAGAAGCGACTGCAAACTTCTGCTGTACCCCAGGCAGCAGCAGATGCGAGGTGTCAAACATGCCATGTCGCTGCTGCACAAAGATGCTCTCATGCAAGGTTGATTCACAGGGATGAAAAACAGGCCAGATTTATATACTACACCCTGGTATTAACTTAGGCAAGATGTTTTGCCAGCTCTTGTGCCTCTAGGCACCAGATACAGGGATATCCGTTTTTCTAAGCCATCCTGGCCTCCCTGCCTGCAGGTAAGGGCTGTGGTCTTCCATTATCCACCGCTGCAGTTCACATCAGTGCTATCGGAGATCTCCCAGCACACGCTGCAGCCACAGGAGTGGCTTTAGCATGACTCCTGGCCAAATGCGAACCATTTATTTCAACAGTTGAATCTTCTACTCTGATTTCTCTATGCTTGTTAAACTGCCTAGTGTGCACTAAGAAACAGGACGCTGCTGTGTTTGCCAGATGCCCTTGACTTCAGTGCAGCTAGCCAAAGAGGCATCTAACACATGCAGTATGTAAGGCACTCTGGCAGTACGGGTGTCTATGTGCATGAAAATTTTATGGTCACCACAAATGCAGTATTCCTTCTGTAGAAATTTCAGCTGAATCTTGCAGAGCACAGACAGGAGCATCTCGTGCTTATCCCCAGCTATCTGCTGTTCTTCTAACCAGCAATCCAGGGGTGCAAACATCTGCAGCCCCTGAACAGGCCCAGGGACTCATGGCTGCCCTGGGAACAGTTATTTGTGGAGCTGCTGCCTGGGACCTGGCTTGAAGGAAGGACTTAGCACTTTTTAGGCTCCCACGACATCAAGAGGAAAACCAGAGCTAATACCAACTAGCAGAGCTAATAGCAGTCCCCAGGTTCTGGCCCCTTTCATGTGAGAGAAACAAATGCATTTAGGCTCACAAAACTCCCATCTCTTCCTGCCCTGTGCTTTGAAGGTTGTTTTGCACAGGGTAAGCTGAGGTAGTCAGTGATGGAGAGACTTGTTTGGGACTGATGGTGCATTTGTAGGAAAGGCAAGGAGAGAAGCTCTCTTCTGCATCCTTCCATGGGGCTGTTCTGTCTCTCTTAATGACCTGTTTCTCGTAAAGTTAAAAATGAGATTCAGGGGGTCACTGACATCGAATTGCTCCAGTGTGGCTAGAAGAACACAAAATATTTCTGTCTCCTGCCCTCCCCTGTGACCTTCTCCAGGCATCGCGTGGAGACCTGTGTGCTGAAGCCAAACGTGACTGAAGACAAGGCTGAATTGTTTCCCTGTAAACAGCCTGCTCTCTGTCTCAACTGCCTCTGCGGACTCCAGCCCCGACGCCTCGTGCCAAAGGGCAGCGGGATGGGGGGCCGCATGTTCTCGGTGCGTGCGTGTGCCTGGGTGTTCCTGGAAGCCACAAGAAGGTGGGGGACCCTCCTCTGAGGGGTTGCTCTGCTCCCTCTCCGCTGTAGGTGAGCATTTTTGGATGTGAAATGGCTCTCTGCCTGCTCTACAGCTCCTTGACCTGCAGAGCTGGAGTGGGAATCCTGCAGGACCTCTCCAGTGCTTGGCAGTCCCAATGGTGGAAGGGAGCTGCTGGGCTATGGGGTGTGCAGAGGCGTGAGTCAAATGGATGGGTTTCAGCAGGAATCAGGCAGCCCAAAACTGAGAATTTGAAGTCAGCTTCCACTGTGTGGTTGAATGAATAAAACACTGTATTAGCACATGGTAGGTAGGAGTTTGATCCCCAGCCCTTTCCTCTCCCCCATAACTGCCTTCTGCTGGATTTACGAGGGGCCAGAAGGACCAGCGATGGTGTTTGTAGAGGGCCAGGTCCTGCTCTGAGCAGTGTTCCACAATTATTCACGTATGTCAATTGTCAGCATGCTCCCTGGCATGATTTTGACTCAAGCAAACAAACACCGTCAGAAGAAAACCAGGCAGAGGTCAAGAGATCTCCAAAACCATGGTCTGCTCCCACTGGGAATTATCACAGCCACCCTGTTGGTGGGGACATGAATTTATGTGTGTGGCATCAGTCCTGGATCATTTAATGCACTCATATTGGTGTAAACAAGGCTTCTCCAATAAGCTAGACTATGCCAGAGCTTGGAAAGATATACTCAGCTATGCAAACCCCTTAGTTTGTCCCAGTGTGGCCATTCTTGTTTCCTTGGTTTGTTGTGAGCCCCTGGAGAAGCCAACTTTCCTCCCACTTCCCACCTGAAGACAGTGACATCCTTCAAAACATGCTTTGAGTCATGTGTATATATATGTGTAAAACATCTCAAATGGTCATGTTTTTATCAAGCCTTGTTTGCTGTTTCAGATTATATCACAGACTCTCAGAGGCTGAAACTGCCTTTTAGCAGCTGTTTTGCAACATCAAGGTGCTTCGACCTCACCGGCAACTTTTGTGTGCTGCTGTGATCGAGATGGTCGGACGATTTGCAGAGTGCTGAGATTTGGGCAAGGAAACCTGCAGCCAGCTTAGAATTTGGGGCAAAAGTAATACTGTAAAATATTACAGCAAACAGGCTCCAGTTCTGCCTAGCTGGTCCTTGCAAGGCAATATGGCTTTTCCTATTATTCCTATTATTTAAATTTTGATGGAGCTTGCTCTTTCCCAACCAGACACGACAGCTATTGACACTTACTTGGCAGTCAATCCATGGGCAGAAAAGGTGGTGAAAATCTCTCAAGCCAAATATTCCCTGGAACGACTTTTGCAGCCCTGGCTGTGCTGCGTTATCACACCCACACTTGCATTACCTAAGAGGACAGTTAGGCTTGTGGTGTACCAAAGCCACAAAAAGCAGTCAATTAACTTGTTAGCTTGAGTCAATAGAGTGGATTGTAATTAGAATTTGGCAAATGGGCCATGTTAACATAATAGCACAACTCCTCTGCTGTAAACCTTCAGCCAGAGCTAGAAAAAGAGAAGGGAGACCTATGTATCTGTCTGTCTGTCTGTCTACACACTGTGCTCCAGCTTTTCCACTCACTGCCCTCATTCTTTGAAGGCCAAATCTGTCTGTTTTTTGAATCCCTGTGCTGTAATGCAAGGCAGTTAGATGCTAATGGAGGTCTGTGGGGTGGCAGGTCCATGGGGTGGAAGGTCCTCGGTTGCCATCTCTGCACAAGGTGGGTGTAAGCCCTGGGCTGTGACCTTGGAATGCTGGCAGACCCATGACCACCAATCCATGGGGTACAGACCATGTTATGCACCAGCCTGTTCTCTGGAGCATTTTTTTTTTTTTTCCATTATTTGCTTGCTATGGAAACTGAGGAGGATGCAAACTAAAACTATATGAAGTCAGGCCAAAATAACCTCAGGGAGCAACTCACAGAGGGGTGATGGTATTCCAGTGCCTGGATCCTCCCCTTAGGTGCTGTTCGGGGGGACAAGAAGGAAGGGATGAACTGGGACGATGCTACTACAGCTGTGGAATTCAGTGTCAAAACCAGAGAGAGCAGAACAGGTTTCTGATGAAAACTCCCTTTCCTTTGAAAAGGTAAGGAAAACAAATCTTTGGTGTGTTTTAGAGAAATGTCTAAAATTTAATGAAATTGTTTTTAGAATGGGAGGAAGTTGTCATTCATTTTAGAAATCATGTCTTTTTTTCCCCACCATTTTCTGTCTTGTTCAGCTGCCACCAGCAGAAAAGAGTTCCAAAGCCATGGACAACAGAAAGATGAAAAGTCATCATTTTAGATGTGCTTCACATTGTTAAGAAAACAAATTTGCTGTCTGTTTTACCTCTTCTTTAGTCTACTACTGCCAAGGGAAATGAGAAAGTCTGTTATTGCTAAAAATTTCATACTGGGGAAGTTTATGAGTGAAGTCTAACCATTGCCATTTCAGGTGAGACTAAGAGAGGATGAGTTTTTCGTTCAAGAGACTCAGTAAATCAATGGGACAATAAAAAATTCGACACAAGTATTCTGCTCTAATGGCGAGGCGCTGTTCACTCTTCCAGCTGAAGAATCTCTTGCTCTGATCACTAAACCTCTTCCTTCAGTTCTATGGGGTGATGTGTCTTTTACCTGCGATGCCTTGCTGAAGTTTAACTTCAAGTTGCATCACTTACTGTGGGTAATTTGAAGACAATGATATAAAAAAGTCTCTCTGAGATGAATCAAGTATATATTCCTCCTGGGTCATTTATTTTTCAGGGAATAGACTAATTCCCTGTGATTAAAGTAACTTGTGACATGATTCCCCCATCTCCCCCCATCACCTCCTGTGACCACAAAGAGTCTAGGATTATGCTAACCCACTCTTAAGCACTCGGTGGTGTCAGATGTCTCGAAATATTGTGCACAAACACAGCCCAGAACATTATCCTGGCAGGAGCACATTCCACAGGAACCCCTCAATCTGGTACGCTGGGGTTTCTCCTGGTCCAGGGAAAGTATGTGGCTCTCCTCCCTCCCTCTTCTGCATTTACCACCCCCTCCCCATGTGTCTCCTCCTCCCATGTGTCTTCTAGCTCCTTCTCCTCTCCCGTTGGTTATCAGTCCTGTGAACACTGTGTTTTCTCATTTGACCAGATTTATGTCATGCAAAGACATGGGATCGGCATGGGGCAGGAAGTTGTTCAACCATTAGCATGGCTCTTATTTCATACATTTTAGTGTCATCTGGTTTTCTAGGCTCCTTCACAACACCCCAGCTTGGACTTGAAGCCTAATTGGTGGAGAGTTTGTCTGACCAGCTGTGGACACCTACAGCACAGACCTCTCTCTCAGGGGTAAGCACCATGCATGTTTTCCATGTTATCCAAAGGATAGACAATTGCCTGCTCCATCACTGAGAATAAAGGGACCTCCTGGAGGTGTCTGTGCTCCAGACAAATGGTCAGGGAGACTGCATCCTGCTCCTGAGCAGCTTCAAGGCTCAGCAGGAACTAGTGAAAAGCTCCTCAGTTCCCAACACTAAAATCCCATCTTCTTGCACTGTCCACTTCTCCCTCCCATGCTCCTGCTCACACTTCATCAGGGAGTGCAGGACTGGCCTCCTCAGCTGGCGGTTGCCCAGTTTCCACACAGTCCTGCTGATGTGAAATGCACCGTCATTTCACTTTATTTGTCCTGCTCCTCCGATTCAAACCTTCCCTTTGCAGAGCCGCCTAGGCATGAGCCCAGTGAGACGTTGCAGTAGTGGGGCTCACCAGATGGCCCCATACAGGTCACCTTCAATGTTTCAAGGGTGCAAAGAGCTCTTGAAAAATGTCTGTTCTTGTGGCTGGTACTAATACTAATACTAATGCTGATAGTAATACCAATACCAATACTCATACTCATACTCACAATAATACATGTAATAATACATATAATAAAATTACATAGCAATATTAAATAAATACAGAAATAAAACTAATAAATAATAATAAAAATGAGCAATGCTGGGAAACTCTGAACATGGTATCTCTCTGCATTCAAAGCCCGTAGTGTCGTTTGTTCCAAGTACCCTCATAAGTTTCTTGAGACAAAAAAGACAGAAGGAACAGAGGTGTTTTTTTTCTCTCTCAGCTGCAAAGGGAATCTGCTGAATGCGACCTGGGCATTAGTGTTTTACTGGTCTGCAAATACACACAGTGTGTGTGTGGATCACATCTTCCGAAGAAGCAAGTGGGGATGCCCACTGCCTGCAGGCATGGGGATAGTTTATGAGTAACTACGTTCCTGTTAGTAAACTGTACGGCAGGAGTAGGGGGAGGAGGCTCTGTGACTACTCCGACTTCCTCCATGGTGTGTTTCATCTCCAAAGCTTGAGACGGCAGCTGTGAGCAGAGCTATTATCACTTGGTGCTAATTTATAGCTGAGGGCTGATCCCTAAATTCCTAAAAGCAAGGGGTTAAGATGATTTATTTGCTGGAAACAGTCGCAGGCTTGTGCTGAGAGCTTTTATCATAATTACAGGTGTAAAATGTCAGTGTCCATAATTTTTCAAAGAAATTGCAGATTATGTTTCTCTTCAAAACACGCCAAGCATTTTATGTGTGAATTCAGTACTTTAAAAATGGAGCTGACTGACAGCCCTGCAAGCTCTGTATGCTGAAAAACACACTTGCCCAACACCAACATGGCCAGGCCACTCCCAAGAAGGGAGTTTTGTTGCTGTTATTCCTGAATGGCTCCATCTGGCTCTCCCAGAATGGTGCCCCAACAGCCTCAGTGATTTTTTCCACTGGGAAAAACCATGCAGAAGATTAGGAATCAAAATACCACATGCCAGTGAGTGAAGCAGCTACTGGGCCAATGCAAAGTGGGGCCTCCTTACCGAGAATTAAAACATCCAGATCCTCAAAGGGTCTACACTGAGAAACTAATAGGCACATAAAAACTGCGTCAGAAGAAAAGAGCAGGAGACAAATCCATCAAGGGTCACATACCTTTGGCTAGAAGACACCTAGCAGCATCTCAATTTGGTTTGGAGATAAATCACTGGTAGATCAGCTGATTCCTCTCTTTGGCTATGGGTTGCTTTGTCAAATGACAGAGTGACCCAGCCTGCATGGTTCACTTTGCCATGTCAGAGAAGAGTTCCCAGATAAAAATGGCCCCTCCTCAAGAGACTAGAGTCACTCCTCTACCTTTCGTCTCTACTGCTGGAAGCAGGTTAGAGTGATAATGGATAGGAAAGAAGCGGCATTTGAGGTTTCTTCTAGCTATCATGGACTCCGGGAGACTGTTGAGGTGGAGCAGTGATGGGGATTTGTTTCTCAATCAGGGAAAAGTTGCCTCCAGCAGGGCCATGTTAAAGTCCACAATGAGATTCCATAAAGCACATGCGGAAATTAAAATCTCTGCAGGGAAAATCAACAGCAGGCATTCTGAGGGGAATTAGAAAGACCTAGCAAAGACTTTTTACCCTATTGAACTCAGTGCTTGCTAAGGTCCTGCCTGTCACATTTGTAAAACCCTCTAACACGTCTTTTTGCTCTTTAGGCCACTACAATACCTTAAAAAATCTGAGGTCCTGAAGTCATCGCTGGTTTAGGCAACTCCTCAGCCAAACAGTAGACATTTGCAGCATCAGGACCTCTACCCTGTCCTACCTCTTTGGCTAACGCAGGACTCTGCAATGACACATTTTGAGTGCTTCGTGTCCTCCACTTTGATTCAGTGGCATGTATCTCAGAAGACATTAGCACAGCCTAGGAGGGTTGGCATTTGCCTGAAAGCCAATCTGCATTTTCCCTGCTCCAACCTGTCCCTCTTCTATCCTTGTTTCTCCTTGTTTTCATCCTGTGGAGATCTAGACACAAAACAGTCAATAAAGCAAAAATCAGAGAGCTTGGAAATGAAAGCCTGGAAGCCTCTCCACCAAGGTAGAAGTCAGGCTTTAATGAAGAGAGGTGGGCACAGACCAGGGTTTATACTCAGAGGAAACTAGTCCCTTTCTAAGCTATAGTAAGGATTGTGGGACAATACAACCACTGAAAGACTCAATTGCCACCCATAGTAAGATGACATAATGCTAGAGGGATTGGCCACCAGATCATGTGGAGTCTTGGGTAAGGCCTTGGTTGAGAGATGCTGTGGAAGGCCAAGGAAACTGGGTTTGCTGTTTATGGCCATGTGGGAGGATTGGAGAGCTCACAGTTTACTTGGGTTTTGGATAGTCCTGGTCCCTGCGACACAGCAGCTCCGTTGCTGTAGTGCTGTTGACCATGCCAGTTCATTTTCCCACGTTTCAACTCACCCACCATCTGGGAAAATAGGGCAGAAAAAACAAACCACTTCCAGGGGTCTGATGAATTCATCCCACTTTGCAAAGGGTTTTCAAATCCTCGGGAGTGGGTGGTTGAAAACTCAGTGTTAGATGAGAGATGATTTTCATCCCAAGTTTCCTCTGGGAAAATGGTGAAGTTCCTTATGCTCCTTTGTGACTGTTTCCTTTTGAAAATAGGTATTTCTCTACCTCACAGAATAAATACGTGAAAGACTTTGACATTCTGGATCTGAGGACCATGTCTATGCTCACAGAAGATAGCCATTTCACTACTGGCTCTGTTAGCAAAGATTACTGCCTCATCTGAAGCAGTCCTGAAGTCATATAAAACCTCATAAAATAAAAATGTTGAAAGTGCCAAACAAAGCCCTTTATTTATTGTTTGTGTACAATTGGGACCCTGACAGTGAAAAAAAAAGCATTACTCCTCAGGAAATTACCTTCTGAAAGTCAGGTTTAAACTGGAAATCTTGCCGAAAGCTTGTGAATGGACAGTTTCCAAATTCCATCTTCCACACCAAAATATTTCATTCCTGACACAGGGGAGAGCAGTGTTTGATAGAGCTGAGGGTGGGGAGGAGATATCCATCGATCAATATTATAATGCTGTTGCATTATCTCAGTGACTGTGGGGGCCTCTGGAGTGATAAACAGTGATTTATAGGTCACCAAGGGACCTTTTCCATTAAAGTGCTGTTAGGTCCTGAATAGGGAACCTGTAAAAGTGGCATTGTGGCTGTCCGTAGCTGTCCTCCCTGGGTGACTTTCAGGTGGGGAGGGAGTTTCTCAGTAGCCTGAGATCAGCCAGGTCCCATTGACATTGCCACTAATACAGCTTTGTGCATCCAGGTTGGAGGAGGATTGTGAGTAACACATGAGCTGGAGCAGAAGACAGTTCATTTGCCCAGAGCTGGGCTTTCCAAGTCCAGGTCCCTCCATAAGAGCTGGGCAGGTCCTGAGGGTCTGTTAAACAATTAGTTGTGTGCCTAGCCTGGTTTAAAATAGAAATCGTCTTTTCTAGGTTCTCTGAGGATTCATGAACAGTGAGTTTTAATCTTTTCCATTAGCTGATGCAGTAAGTTATCTTTGTCCTAACCTACTGCTGATTTTCACGACTCCTACATGAACAGCACATTCTGCAGACACCCTCAAAAGCTGGATGAGATTGGACAAGAAATATGTTAGAAATCTTTGAGGGGAACAGAGAGATAGAGATAGACACGACAGTATGTTCACATAAGCTCTGCATCCCTGCAAGACTGAGATAAAGACATTTGGGCCCATTAAATCCTGCTATAAACATTTCAGCCTAGATCTGCCATGCTAAGCCAGCTGCGCCTGGATCTAATAGATCCAAACTTTTTTCCCCTCCATTTTATACAATTTTTTTCCATCCTGATATTCTTAGTGCATTTAGCATTTGTTAGTGTTCCTCCTGGGCCAATGTCTTTGCATCAACATGAAAAAAACGGTATTTTCTTACATACTTTGCTTTTGCCTTCTCCCTTGCCACGCACAAGCATACCGTTTCCATTATCTGTCCATGCAAACTGCATGTACGCTATCCCATCTTTAACCCTTTTTTGTGGCTCCTCCCTGGAATCCTTGATGAAATGTTCTGATCTTGTTATGAACCAGATACCAAGGTCCTCAGATGGCACTAGGACACACAGGGACCCTGGTGAGTTGGTGGTGGGAGGGCCTTGGGGTAGCTCATGGGCAGATGAAGGTGGGAGATCCTGGTGGTACCAGTGCAGTGCTGGGATACCAATGGGTCCAGGTTAGCCCCACAGGGGTGGTCTCAGTGGTCCCAGGCCTTGCTGGTTACTCCAGTGAGGAATGCAGGTAACCTTTGTGTCTGCACAGCCCTGCTCTAGCCACCCCACGTGAAAGCCACAGCTGAACCTTCTGAGAAATGACAGAAACACCAGCCCCACCATCAAGACACCGTGGCCCAGACTGTATCAGCGGCATCTGCTTTTTGGGGCAAAGACAATCTGTACAGGCTGCAAGGCTATATATCCAGCCCAAACAGGGATGGCATAGACTGGATCCAAACTCCAGAGCTGTGGTTTGTTCCATTTTCTTCCAAGCTACTGTGTGATGTCAAACTTGCCATCTCTACTCTACCTGCCTCTCCAGATTTTGCTCCTGCCATTGCAGATGTGAACAGAGACGATTCCTGAATGCTGCAGGATTTCAGGCTCTCAATCCCAGATTGTGACTGATGTATATGAGTCCTACTTTAAATATACTAAGCCTACTCGCATAAGTACCCTCATGGTTTACAGTGGCTATGCTATGTTCCTTTAATTATAAGATTCTGGATTGCAGCACTGGTTAGAAATTCTTGGAATAAAATTCTGTTCAGCTGCCTGGTCTTGAATAATTACACTATCCTGTTAATAGCCAGTTATTTGAATTTATTGAAAAACAGAAATGAAAAAAAAAAAAACCAACCCTAAAACCCTGTTCAATATTTTCCTATTACAAGAGCAGCCAGTATTCCAAGGCAGATGTTTCTCAGAATTGATCTAATTGAGTGACTTTCAACTGTTTCCACCCTGGAAGGTCATGGTGCAAAATAGAAAAAAGAAATAATAAAAGAAATAAAGAAAAAAAGAAGGAAAGAAATAAAATTAAAACTTTTGGGAATCTTTTCCCACCAGCATTATGAAATCCTTCTCTCATCTACCACTAGAGAAGACTACAGCTGGCTGAAAATTGTTTGGGTCTTTTCTTTGCCCTTGTACAATCTCAGGTTTTTGTTGTTAAAAACCTGTCAAAAAATAAGAGGAAAGCTTTTGCTTTTCTGAGAACAGTTATTCTTTTTTTCTCACCAAGAGAGACAACACAACCCACAACCCACAAAGTGCCTGATTTAATTAGACAACCCATTTTTTTTAACCAATTAACATATCTAATGGGAAATTTGACCAAATTAACATTCCTCCCAAAACATGTTTATTACATTTAATGGAGCCATTCACCCCTTGCTGAGAACCTGTGATCAAATATAATCTCAGATCCTGCTGTGGAAACAGCTACTCCTTAAACTGTCATTTGCTGGTGACCACCCCTTGGAGGCAGGAGAAAAAAGGGCAGTTGGTGCTTTTTGATTATACTCAAGCTGAGTGGAAAATGCCTTCCCTTCCTACAAAAGCTTTCAAGACTTCCCTCACTGGGACAAAACCAAGATTTGGAAGTGCACAGCATTTATACTGGGGCAAGACTCAGGTTTCCCATCACCTTCATGCCCCAGTGTTGGCAATTTCTGACTAAGGGCTCAAGTAGTTGGGCAGTACATTGCACTTATTCCAGAGAGCATCCTTGAAAACTTTCCTTGGGACAAACCTGCTTCCTTTCTCCATGCTCCAGGTCACGTCAGATCCTGCTGAGACATGACTCATCATTTGCCCAAGACCATAGTGGGCCTTCCTGATGGACACGCAGCCAACACTGCAGAATGACATCACCGATCAGCGCTGATAAGGAATAGGATGCTGAATACAAAATACTGAGTGATGTGGAAGAAGGTATCTAGAAACTATTTCCTTGTAGCAAGGGGGCAAAGGGTCAGTCAATAAGAGGGACAAAGGGAAGAACATGACTTGCATTCAGTAGAATACAATCGTTCTGTGCAACTCAGAGTGACTGTTTGTTCCCGGGAGAGTGGTACAGAGGCTGAGAACAAAATGGGGAGGGTGTTCACATGAGCAACAAGCAATCCAGTGCTCTGGATTTCTTTCTTCTCTGGACTCCTTTAGAAATGAGGTCAAATGGTACTCAGTCCGATGGAGGACAGGTAACAAGTCCCTGCCCTCCGTCTGCTCAGGGACTATGAGAACGCTGGATTGCATTTCCCAACATTGCGGCCCACCTCAAGGCACCAGATTTCTGAAAGAACTGAAAAAAGCCAAAAATGAAGACCATGGTAAGTAACTCCTCTCCTCAGGTCCAGGGAGCTTCCTAATGTAATGGGACTATAATCTGTTTCCGTAAAGACACCGATGTCCTCTTTGCTCTTTTCAGAACTAAGAAACTCTTCGTCCCTCCCCTGCTTGAGCCATCCACCTCCCTGGAAAATTCTTGTTTAGTCTCCTGAAATGTTATTAACAACCCCAGCAACAGAGTGCCATAAATCCATGCATCCCCCTGAACTTTACTGCACTCCAAACTGTTTGGATATTCAGTATCAACAAATCATCCCGATAAATATGATTTCTTTGATGGCATTTCATCAAAATAGTTTATGACTCTGACATTTTGAGCTTCAATTTACAGCAGCTGCAGCTTGTGCAAGACTGGCGGTCACCTTATTGAAATTCACCTAAGGGGGAAAAAAAGAAAGTTAAAAAAAAAACCCTCTTACAGCAGCTCCTACCATGCTAACTTTAAAGAGATTCTTCTTTTTCCTTCCCACACTTTCTTGGAAAAGGCAGAAGTTTGGGGATCCGCAAAACAAACATTAGCTTTGGCTCATCCTGATCAATACAATGATGGGTCAGGCCTCCAAGTTCTCAAACACATGCAGAGACAGGTTTCCAGATTTACTTAGCTTTATCTTACTCTAACTTGGTGATGGCAAAAAGTGTTTTACCAGTTGCTTCAATGGGAAAATAGCTCGTACAAATGGTTTGTATATGTGTCTTGGTGTGCTGAACTGCTTCTTCTTAGGCAAGATTTCAAAACACCCGAGATATAAGATGAAAGTTTTGTGTTTCTGCTAGAGAAAGGGATTTAGTGCCGTTGAATAAAAGCACTGGTGGCATCTCTAGAAAATGTGTAAAGTCTTGATGACAGGTGGTCAAAACCAGGACGGAGCAGGTGAGGAGGGAGGCAGGGCAGTGGCCACAAGAAGAGAAGAAAGTAGCTTTGTTTACATTTTCAAGCAAGGCCCAAGAAGGAAGGTAATCTATACATGACCCCTGAGAGCAATCTCAGTAAGAGAATAGGTATTAGGTTAAAAGACAAAAGGGCACTTGGGGTAGACTGGCCACAAATAAATCACCACCGCAGTGAAACTCTGGAATAGCCAGAGGAAATGCAGGGACAATAGAAGGACACCTGCCTGTTTATGAAGGGTTGTATGTGGTTGGGTTTGTGAAGTAGACAGTGACTGGACTTCATGACTGTCAAGTTTTGAAGTGTTCAGCTAATAATAATAATTGGATAAGGCTCTCCATGCTCAGCTGAGAGGAAACTGAGACACTGTAATCCACGTATTCAAAGACAGAAAGCCTCTAATTTCAGATTCCAGATTTTTTTGTGTAACAAAGTCTATGTTGCTTGTCGAAGATGGTGTAGGCAATCCACAATACCAGCCAGAATTGAGGAGTCGGGACCTTCAGAAATATGCTGTTATCCAGAAAATTATTCTTCTACTTGAAACAAACCCAGGAGGACTAAATCTGACAATAGACCTGCTCCCATCTTTCCGTGACATATAAATACTACTGATGGAGTCAGAGGGGTGACTCGATCCATTAGCAGGATTCTCACCTTGAGTGTTATGTGAATACCTGGAAAATTTCCAGGCTGCAACGCCACAGAGAGAAGCTTATCCGTCACATGTCCTGGCGGAGCAGGGAACTCTTGCTGTACAGCACATCATCCCCTTGCATCACCTACAACAAGCAAGAGTCCTCTTGGTGTCCTTTCCCCTCATAGCCCTGCGCTATAACATGAAACGCATACTTGAGTCAGAGTATTTCTTTCCCTGCTGTATAATTCTTGGTCCTGGTCTCTAAGACTCACATCAGAGGCTGATCCTGAGAAAATACAACTTCTTGGAAAAGGTCAGTTTAGTTGAAATAGTTATTTTTAAATTGCCTTGTAGAAATGCACTCATGTAACACATAATAAAGGTATTTTTCAGGACCTCTCTCAGATTTTTAACCCAGGTCATGACAATGTTCTCCATTAGAGCATCTTGGCTTTAGCTTAGCCTTTACAGCCAACATCCTGAAATTTCTCCATCTACACAAGATAAACTTCTCTGACCCTCTGGAGAACTGCAGTGTAATACTCAGAGGTCTCCACTTAGCTATTTCCAACCGGCTTGGTACACCAAACCTTTTCAAGAGCACCACACGTCACAGAAGTCCATGAATGCTGGGATGGAGAAACTCATTCAAAGGCTTTTTGACAGCTGCAGGAATGAATGAAAGCTGCTTTTCCTTTACTGCAGTCAGTAGCAAAGGGCATATGAAATGGCACTGCTACTTCAGCGTTCAGTATTCTGAGTTTGCTTTACCCTTCAACTATCTTTTTATAAAATTTATTAATTTTCCCTTTACTGCACTGTGACCTGCCTGAATGTCAGAATTGTGTAGAAAAGAAGGAATAGGAAATAAAAGTGAATCCCGCAGCAAAATAAGGCAGCTCAAATTCTAGTGAAGGAAAAAGATCCTTTAAGGATCCATTGAGACTCTTTCTGGTTCTCAACCAAGCTGTACCTCCAGTGGTTCACTTCCTAACTGGAGCTGAAACTGCTGCAGGCAGGATATGGCCATATCCCTGAATGAAGGAAATTAGGATGCAGCTGTAGCCACACTCCAGAGTTCAACCTAAGGCAAAGTCTAATGCTTGTCCGCATTGATCTGTCTCCAGGCTTGGTCAGGGAGGAGACTCGGGGGTGAGGACAGGGGACAAAGCACATAGTTCATATCAAAATGCAGGATGTGTCTGATGTTGTCACAGAATCAAGCGGTCTCGACAGTGTGGATGTGACTTTTGGGCCATCCAAGCCAGAAATTGGAATAAGCCATGTACCTTTAACATCATTAAGCCAGTACAGCTCATATGGAAAATAACAGAAAAGCAGATACTTGATTCAGTCATTGTAGAAGTAAAAGCTGCCCATCATTTTTGGGTTTGGGTTGTTTTTTTTTTTTTTTGAGACCCTACTTTGGCAAACAAACCCTATTTTGTTTTTTGATGAACAGATAAGTTTGGCTGATAAAGGTACCTTTATAGACATAATGTACTTCGATGGCTGAAGGTGTTCAACTCAGCATTGCACTTTTGTTCTTATTAAAATAATGAGATCAATAGTGCTGTACTTATGGTACCAAGGACAGAACGAGTGACAGGTCTCAGGGCACAAATGTCACTGGAAAATCATTGTGAGCTGAAGGAGTTTTGAAAGAAGGTTTGCGGAGTTCTAGTCCCGATGGTCAACATTTTTAATGTTGATCTACAAATACAAATTAAACAGTTACAGGTAAACTTTCATAGTGTCAAATAATGAGGAAGGCTGGGCAATCATACAGAGCCTATCTGAGTTAATAAAATGCATTTTCTTGCTGTGCTGATGCAAAGTCATGCATATATAATCATAAGGAGGGCAGGAAGGCCACAACCAGAGAATGGTAGACCAAAAAATCAGCAACTCTTTAAAGGATTTAAGGGCTGGAACAGACTGGCGACTCAACATGAGCTCCTGTTGCAACCGAGTCACCAGCCACGAAGGAATGGCACAGAGAACACAGTGTTGGGGAGACAGACATTGGGATTTGCTGTGCTTAAAGGACCTACAAAGATCAGATGCAGTGCCAGAAATGGCGTACCAGTTCGAAAAGTGGGGAAAATGTCTTCTAGTGGAGCAGGGGTTCACCTCTTCTAACTTCTGATTTCTAAAGCTAATGTGAGAGGAATCCTGCCTCAGGCGGGTTGGAAAGCTAAAGAATGTAAACTCAGGAAAAAGGTGTTTGGATAGCATTGGGGTGCAGGTAAGAAGTTTCTATGGAGCCTGGGTGATGACAGACCATCGTGAGGAGCAGAGATGGCCATGTCAAGGAACTGTAGAAGTCAAAAAAACACAAAAGAGAAATACAACACTTTTTTTTTCTCAGAGAGAGTAAAGATGCTTGGACTAAACTCCAAAGGGGAGTGCTGAATTCCCCAGTTCTGGAGAAAAGCAAACTTGAACAGGTGTCACATTTTGATCGACAGTGTACTTAGTAGCCCTGACGCCAGGAGAAATGGGGTGACTTCACATAGTGTTAGTCATGAGTTCAACTAGGTGATCCCAAGATCACTGTTGACCTAACACTCAGCCTGCTGTTCATTACTTGTTAGAAGAATCAGCTTTTTGCTTTCATTTATAAAACCTGGTTCCCAGACCTGAAGGCCTGTTGAGAGGACCTGTGATCCTGCAGAAAACTCCACTACATGTTGTGAGCAACAGAGAAAATTATTCTTCCCTCCACGAGCTGTTTGCTAAGTCAGAAGAAGGTGTGGTGATGATAGCAGTAAAATACGGGATCTAATCTTTGCACCTGCTGCAATCTCCCCTCTCACTGCCAGTGCGGGCAGCCTGGGCTCCTGATTTACGGCCGTGATTTATGCCTCCTTTCCATGCTGTGGACTGCTTGTGCACTCTCCTTGAAGCAACCCAAGCTGAACGCGATATGAAAAAGGGGAGACTGCATCGTATTTCTGTCACGCTGCTTGTCAGACAAAACCAAAAAGCAAACTCTGGTGAGTTGAGCTTCCTTTCTTTTTAATCCTAGGAGATTTTCAGCTCAAAGTGCCTTTCTGTAACTCTCTCAAGGAAGGGCAAGGGACAATGAGTCTCCTGAAGCGAGTACACGATCTGTGCTCTGCCTTTTACCTTTGAGGAGAGGGAATGAGCCTTTGTGTATTTTATTTAGTAAGATAGACCTAACAAAGGCAGAGGAGATGCAGGCATGGTTTGCCCCTCTCCATTTCATGGTTCTGCCTCAAAAAGAGGAAAGTGAAGGTTTAGTCCCACTTAGAAAAGCAAGCCATTCTTATTTCTGAGCTGTAGGACTGTGATGACAGTCAAGGGCTGAGATTCTGGCATCACCAACCACTAGAGCCTGCAGACCTTACTTAGATCTTTGTCATCATTTCGCCTTGTTTCAGAGGAGATGTGGGTCAGTTGGTGCTGGACTGATGATCCTATTAAGGTTGATGGCCTTGCACTTGCACCCATTTTGGTGCAGGATCCTAGGCAGTGCTGAAGGAGGTATGCTCAGAGAGAGCAGTTCATCATATTATCTCCCTGCCTTGGTCATACTTTTGCCAGAAATGGCAAACCCCTGCTTGCTATTTTGCAAAGGAGGCATTGCTGATTTTGGGTAACTGGGAAAGAAGAAGAGGGTAGAAGTTTTAGAAAATCTCAACCAGAAAACTGTTCCTGTGAGCAGAAAAATTTACCCTGGTTTATGCCCAACCAAATTTGAGTTGGTGTCTTTGTACTTGTCAGTTTGTCAGACAGAGAGCAGAAATGGGTATCTCAAACCTAACATGAACTCAAGGCTCACAATAATCACTCCGTGATGACCACAGCACAGAATGAAGCCAACAGCTCATTAGACAAGAACATGTAGGCAATTAATACTAATTTCAGTTGACAATTGTAACCTGATGGCTGACTGAAACACCATAATCTATCCTAAGGAAATAGTTCTCATAGCAGCTTAATTAATGATAAACAGACCCTTTGTTGTTGCTGTTGTTTAAAAAAAAAAAAGGAAGAAAGAAATCAGCGCAGATTTTCCTTGCCACATGTGCAAAATGCATTCTGGAGGGCCGGCGCTAACGAAGCTTGGTGACAAAGCACATGTCCATTGCTTCATCCTTTCATTCCAATGGCATGAGACGGGAAATGAAGCATGGTGTATGATCTTGTCATGGGAGCCTGGGAAGCATCCGGCCCAAGAGAAGCTGCTCCAAATGGGCTGGAAGAGAACTCAGGCAGGCCTTGCGTGCTCTGCCCACAGTTTCAGAAGTGCCGACATCTCCTGGAAACTCTTGACTCAGATCATTATTCTGTCTTTCTGATGCTTCATCATATGTTTCTGGCATTGCTCTTGTTGATTGTTATTTATTTTTGACCAAGGACATGTGTTTGTAAATGAGCGCTCTAATGAGTCTGCCTTTTGCTCTTCTTCTGGATTTCCAAATATATATACCTCAATCCCTCTCTCAGCAGTGCCCTGGTACACCTGGTAGACTTGTCCCACACCCATATGTGAGTACTCCCAACACCTATTTCATCACATCACCCTTACAGATACTTCAGAGGACAGCAGAGTTTTGTCACATGGGGTCTCTCTCTGGCAAGATACTGGAGTCATTGTCTCTATCCTGCATCACAGAAGCAGCCTTGCCACAAATCAGGACATTCCAGGGAAAAGCTCATTGAGGAAGGAGGTGTATAGGAGGCTCACCTGGGGCCTCACTTCAAAGCCAGCTTTGAGTGCCCTGCATCAAATAGAAAAGTATTGATGATTGATACATGTGGCTTTGAAACCATCTTAGAGGCTACTTGTTAAAGTGCAGGGTAGACTGGACTGATCTTGACCGTGCATTAGGTCCTGGTACCTCCCCTGATCTCAGTATCACAAGGCAGCTTTCACCACCCACACAGCACATTTTGCTCAAAGCAACCCTGTTTCTTGCTTCCCTGGTTGGAAAAGTTCCCTCTGGCACTCAAAGTGGCCACCAAGGAAGGGAAGAGAAGGGGCATGATCTGGCAGATGTGTAGCACTGGGAGGTAAGTTCTGCAGTGGGCTGGATCCCTGTCCAAGGCAGTCCTGCTGCAAGGCAGGCTCTGCTTCTCTTCCCATCTGTGTCAGGCAGTCCTTTTCCTTGTGCATCTTCCCAGCTGCTTGGGATGGGCTGAGAATTTTCTTTCTGGTGCAGCTTTGGGCGGGTGGACAATTCCTCACTTGAGCTGCTTGAAAGGCTGGCTAAGGACTTCTCCCCAGGATGCTGGGTAGCCCAGCTTTGCTGCTGGCATAATGCAGGGGTCCACTCACGAGTATACCCTTGCACAGAAAACTCTTTATAAGTGCCGTTAACTTTTTATTAGTGCTTAACTCTCTGGGAAAACAAAGCAGAACAGATGACTATTTAGACATGCCGTTATTTCTAAGTGCTCTTGGTGGCCTCACGCTGCAAGAGTACCAGGTGAAAAGGGATTTCTTTTACAGACTTTGAACGCGGCTGAACAGAAGCTGTGGGCTGGTATTAGTGGGTGCCTTTGGGCTATGATGAGCAATCCTTGAAAAGCTTAATTAGGAAGTGCAGAAACTCATTCATAGTTTCTTAAGGAAGGAAAGCTATGGAATCTGCATTCTGTTCCTGGCTTCATGTATGGCCTGATGATTTCCTTTCCTATGGCTCATTTCCCTCGCTGTGAAACGCAAATGATGACAATTGTTTATATTTGTGAGTGTCCAGAAGTAAAGTGCTGGAGCACAGGTAAGCATATGTGGGCTTGATTTCAGTTTCCTTCTTCCATGACAGAAGCAGACAACCTGTTCTGGATCCACAGGTTAAGCATGGGGCAGATTCTGTTTATTTCATTTATTTATTTCATTTATTTATTTCATTTATTTATTTGTATTCAGTTTATTTACTCCTGTTCTTACTGCGTGCTGGTTTTTTAGGCTTCCATCAATAAAAGTCTTCTCCATGACTGTGGTACATAAGAAAATGCATTAGACTTAAATGTTAATAAGAGTTTCAAGGTAGACAAGGCGGAAAACTTCCCGTTCACGGTACTTTTATCTCTGGAAGTCACTAAGCAGACAAACACCTTTTAAAGACAGTTTAGATTTGCTTCTGACTTGGGATCTAGTCTGAGATCCTTTCCAGACTTTCTTTCTATGGTCAAGACATGCCTTGCAGCATGCAAAAGTCTCCCCTTCACATCATCCTCCTTTTCCCACTAACGATTCCCTCCCTCCCCTCTCATCTTTGCCCTTGATACATCATTGCCCTTGACAGTGGGGATCATTCTCCCTTCTACTGCAGCTCCCTGAAGCTTTGACTCAGCCCTTGCAACCTAACTTCCACAGTTTCAGCTCCCGACACTTCAGTATTTTGTGTTTCCTCCAGTAGTTTCAGCTTCTGTGTCCAGCCATCTCTTTCACAAAGAAGAACCATCAGAGTTTCCACCTGCTATAATTTCAGCACCATCTTTGGAACTGATGCATACTTCACTGTTGGCAGCAGCAGCCACGTTCCCCAAACCTCCACCACCACCACTGCACCTTCATGGCTCCCGCATTAACTCTGAGCCCCCTGAACCATCCTCGCTTCTGCTGCCGGCTCCTGCAACTCCAGCTCCCCACACACTGCAAACACACAACCAAGAACACGGAAGGGGCTTGTGAGGTGGTATCCAGTTGTGGAGATCATACAAAAGACAGGATTGCTGTCCTTTCCTCAGCCATCTGTCTTCTCCCCAAGCCTTTCTTTTCTTTCCTCTCTCAATGCAGGACTTCCTTAAATTCTTTTGGTAACTTTCCCTTCACCTTCTGCGCCATGTTCAGCAGCTGTTTCTGCAGTAATTGTTTGCCTTGTGAAGAATTCTTGGTGGAGTCACTGGGTACTAATCTGAAACCACTTATGCCATGGCTGTAAATTTTATCTTGGATCCCACAACACAAGGGCTGTCATGTGCTCTGCCACAAAAACAGAGGAAAAGCCTTGTCAGACCCAAGAGCCCAAGGGCCTGAAGAGCCTTGTTTGCCATCGCTTTGCAAACATGCAAGGTCTCACCGCAACCATGGCATGGCTCTGTAACACGGAGCGCTCAGCCTGAAATACTGGGCAGCTCCCAGACAGCACAGACATACAGAGCCTCATGTCTGGTCACTGTAACAGATCTCCAATAGATATGATGGTGCAAGTGCTGGAGAAGCACTGGGGCAAATCTATGAGTATTGCATAACTCTAACCAGTGGGACCACACAAGGGATGGGATGTGGGATGCTGTGGAGCAGAAGAGAGAAGCCATTGGTGCTGTTGAAGCCAGCTAATCCTGCCACGTCTCCAAGCCCCTGATTTGTTTATCCCATGGGAGCGTTGTTGCAGGGCATTCTGCCTAGTGGAGAAGAGCATGAAGGGCCTCCTGGATTGAATCCCATCATGCTGGGCCAGCAGGAAAAGCCTTGCTTTCCTTCCAACTCAGCCACCGCAGCTGAAATCTGTGGGTCTGAATCCCCCTCTCTCTTCTTTCCAGCTTGCAGCAGGAAAAAACCCTCCATTCACAAGGGTTTGTGCTGACCTCACTCGTGTTTTCCCAACACCAATGCGGCTGAGTGAACAAGGGTGGGATTTGGAGCTACCAGGAGCCAGCTTGGGAGCCAAGATGATTAAGTCCTTTGGCCCTGGCCCAAATCTAATGTGAAAACCCTCCTCCCCATGCTCACCTTCCACAGTCAATGATCTCTTTATCAGGCGGGCAGTTACTAACTCCCCTCTTGCTCCAACCACTCCAAAATACCCCCAGGGCCCAGCGAGAGGAAGAAGAATACCCCATCTCCATTGAGACCTCAGCGCTTCCTCTTAACTCCTCAGGTTTCTTGCCGAAGTCCTGGCTCTCTTTTATGTTGCTTCAAAAAAGGAATCATTATTGTCTCTTCGCCTATATCCCTCCCTGCTCCGGGTCTATTCAGGCATAATGGGGTTTCTCTGAGAAAAGAGCAGATAATATCACTTCTCAGGCAAAGAGGCTTAACTCTCACCTCGGCGGGTCCGGGAGGGTCCTGGCACAGAGGCACGGAGGTCTGGCAGCCCCAAAGCACGACCTGTCTCCCCGGGAATGTATGCTTTGCAAGGAGTAATGCTCTGCTGGGTAACTGCACAAAAGCCACCAGAACACAGCGAGCAAGCAGGGCTAAGGCTATTAAAGCTTGGAGAGTGCTGCTTATAGGTATCACTTTTTCCCCCCAAACGCACAAGAACAAAGAGTTCTATGGAATCTGGATTATTTAACATAGTAAACATTAAGCAACTTGTGGTTGATGTAAATGATTCCTTAATAGGCTGGTGAAATTCCTTGGGACCTGGCCAAGTTCATGTATAACCTCCAGCTCTGCTCTCGCAGACGTGGTCTGACTCCTCCCCCTAGATGCTTTTTTTAATGCCACAGTAGCAGACTAACGTAATTTGCAGCAGAACAGATGCCTGCTCTCCCTCTGTGCTGTACAGGCAGCCCTGGTGCCTAGCTCAGGACTTGGTCCCCTATTCATTGCGACAGCATAAGTCTCGTACGCCTGGGTCCCCATCCTTTCAGCAATGAACACTGAAATACTTTATTCAAAGTGAAATAGCTTAAACAGAAGCTTTTGCTGTGAAAGTCCAGTCCAGGATATCTTAAAGGTCAATGGTTGGGTTACTCTGGTGGTAAGAAGTCGAGCTCATTTGTACTCTAACTACAGGTTTCGTAGGTATAAAGAGAGTGAGAGGATTTTCGTGGCTAGGACACGTGTGAAAGCCCACGTACGTGTGCCTGGGACACGCTGCAAGGGGGAGGTTTTATAAGATGGCTGAGCTGATCCAGCAGCTCATAGCTGCTGAAGAGCTCCTTGCCACATGGTCCTGCTCCTTCCCTTGCATTGACTCTGGCACTCTTTGAACCTCCGTTTTGGCTCATTAAATTGGCAGAGACCTAAACCAGAAAAGAAAGGTCACTAGTTTTCTGAGAGTTTAGTGAGCACCAGAGCTGCCATAAGAGCGTAGATGTGACCAGGAAGAACTGCAATTTTTTAATTGCTGGAGCATCTTCTCTCTCCTCTGAAGCCTCACCAGAAACTCTGCTGAGCTTCCCTAATCTGGGAATCCCACCAAGGCTTTCTTGGGAGACAGAATTTTTAGGTGCTCTACAAGGATTTGGGTGCTTTAGGGTATATCCCCCAACAGAAATTTAAATCCTTAGTGAAGCTTTAGATGCGTCTAATAACAGACAGGGCCTGACAGGTGAAGAGTTCTCAGATGAAAAATGAAATTTCAGATTTAGGCAGATCATGATTTTCAGACAATGAATTTCAGGCCATGAAGGTAATGGGCTGGAAGACGTGTCCTTGAAGGTAGCATTACAAATGAGAACGGGAAGAAAAGACCTTGCTTAGCACTATGATGGAGTCTTAGGCACCAAGGGTTTTAAATGTGAATTTTTTCTTTATGAATGTACACTGGAGTGAGAAATGTAGTATATGTGAAGGGTAATTTCAACATGCAGACTTTTTAGATTTTTTTCTTTTGGTCACATAAGATCTGCGCATGATTTCAGACTCTCAATTAATTATCAAAAATTTCTGCCCCAAATCAAAGTTTCCTCAGTTTTACAGAAGTTTTAGCTGAAACAATGTTATTTTAGCTGTGATAATTTTTTTTTTCCGACTGAGATACCAATTTTCTAAATAAACATTGTATAAAGCTCTGGTTTAACCAAATAATCAGTTTTGAGTTGAAAAACAGTTGGGATGGAAAAAGTCCAATCCCATCAGACCTTTGCAGACAGAGCTGACCTCTGGTCCTGAACATCCCCATGCTGTTTTTGCCTTTCTCAGCTGTAAGGGCCTCTCAGATTTAAGGGGGACCTGCACATCATTGCCATTTTCTACCCTTGCCCAGAGGTGCAACCCCTGACTGAAGGCAACATGTTTTATAGCACACATAGACCAGGGACTACAAAACCTTTTTGGTTTGCTAGCCATGTGCCATGGTGCATTCAGTTCATACTGTTCAACTCCCTCTGTCGTCCTGTAAATCAATAGCCACCCCCAAACACAGCGCGCACACACATACTCCTTCTCTGCCCATCGTTCCCCCACTTTAAGCTCTATAGATGTCTTCAGGCTCCTGGATCCAAGCTGCCCAGGGTCAGCTGTAATGCAGAACTGCCATGGCAGGCTATTTTTCTTTTTTTTTTTACCTCCTTGTTCAAAGATGCAGCTCAGTAGCAAATCCACATATTCTTCCTTGCACGGATGACTGTGACTGCTAACACATTCTGCGAGGTGGCTTTTCATGGCCAGGCAGATGGTATAGAAGCAATCTTGCAGTCCCTGGGGAAAAGCTTCCTCTCCACATGGCATGTCAATCCAAGCCTGTTTGCATCTCTCTTTCCCTCCCTCTCTTTTGGATGTCTGTTGAGCAATAGAGAGACAGAGTGTTTATCGTGTCACGGGAGCCTGGGTCTGCGCCAGGCTGCCTGGCTGTACAGGCTCTCATTGAGCTCCTTCTGTGCTGGGAACAGAGGGGCTGTCATTCCCATGAAAAGCAGGTGCTGACTGAAGACCCGGGCCCACCTCGCTTGAACTCCAGCACAATTACACCTGGCTGCCCTCCCTTCCCGCCTGCGGTAGGAGGAAGAGCAGTTAAGCTTACAGCTTTGTCCCATATTTCCTTATAAGTTGGGGTGGCTTTCCCTGCATCACACGGTGGTCCAGGCTCAGAAGAACTGCTGGAAACATGAGTTTTCACTTGATGCACTGTCCAGAAGATCCCAGACCTTCTGCAAGGCAATGTGTCTTTCACATACATCACTCATGTAAGCAGGAGAAGGTTTGAAGGTAGAGGTGGCTCCTCCTGCTAGAGCAGCTGGAATGACTGGATGGACACTGAGGAGCCTGAGGTGCACCCCCTTTCCAGTGTGATACAGGAGTGGTAAACTTCAGAGGCAAATGAGGAAGAACTCCTCTGAGTTTAAGTAGAAATGGTACAGAGAATGATGGCAGGTCCTTGCATGGTAGAAGGTGCCTTAGTAAAGGGAGTCACAGTAAAAGGATTATCGTGCAAGAAGAGCGACACAAGTGACTTAATTTGAGCTGAACTTGAGGAGGTTAGCAAGAGAAAAATGACAGTCTGTGAAACAGATACCTCCAGACAGTGTTTTGCAGCTGTGCTCCATGATAAATAGATATGGATGATCAGATTTTGAAGGAGTTTTTATTTTATACCTGGTCCTGGCAAAAGTTGTAAAACTGCCCACCACAAGGCCTTCATTCATGATCCAGGAGGCACAAGGCACTCACTAGTAATAGGGGAGAAACCATCCTGACCCAGCCTCCAAAAAGACGTAGCACTGAGGCTGTAGTGGGACATGTGTTTTAGATACACATAAGATGTTGGGTGTTATGTCCATCCAACAGGACACACACAATGCTGAAAATAACCCCTGAGGTGTGGTTGAAGCAACCCAGGGGAGATCAGAGGAGTCTTCTGAGTGTCTTTGCGATCCTTTTGGTTTTGAAGGAGAAAGGAGGATATTGGAGGGGGTGATTAATCTCCTCCTAGAGATGTATCCTTGAACGCAAAAGCCCAGATGAAGGTGTCCAGTTTTAGATGCTCTGGGTTATCTGGCAGATTTACATGGGACCAACACACACTATGTGCAGGAGATGTGTACCATTCTGGTGTTAAATCTCTGCTTGGGCAACTGAATCACACTGTTGCAACAAAATGAACCTGCAAATGATCTCTTCCTTCATTCAGAAGCTGATTCTCAATTCTTTCATGCCCTGCTGGTGTTCAGGGCATCGAGTACAAAATCAAGAGCGTAAAAATCAAAACTACCGTGCCTCTCTCCCCATTTTCAGTTGATGCTTTAGCAAACCAAACGCTGCTGTGCAGGTGGTTTCCGAAGGCACCCAGGACACGGTTGGATGTTGTGAACAGGGTAATTAACACCGCAAGAAAACCGCAGCTACGCCCAGCAGGCTGGGCTCCATGCGTGCTGACCAGGGGTGTGTGAGTGCGTGCGCACCAGTGTGCTAAGTAGGTAACCAGATGCCAAGGGGAAAAATAGCCAGAGCTGCAAAGGGCAGATAAAAACTGTCTCCACTCAGTAAAAAGATCTGTCTTAGCCCAAGTGAACTGTGTTTTTACATTAATTAAAGTCTCAGACGACACCGCCCTTTTGTTCCCTTCATCCTTTCCTTCCTCTGCCTCAAATGTTTGGCAAGATTCAGGATTTTCTTCCCAGCCTCTGCCTGTTTCTTCTTCCCACTGTCTGCCCCAGTCTCTTCGTGTGCAGGGGAGAGGCTGCCCCTTGATTAGCAAGACAGGGGTGCACATCTGCACGGCGCTGGCCTCGCTGGCGTCATCGACCTTGGGGCAAGGAGGGGTGCTGCACACTGCCGCTGGGATCTGCCGGCACTTTGCAAGGGCATCAAAGGCAGCTCGAGGTACAGGTCGAGTTTCCATGAGACTAACACCCTGCTCGTTCAGGTAGGACTGTCATTTTACCCCATGCCAGAGCAGAAACTGGAGGCAAAGAGAAAGGGAAAGTTACGCAAAGACTTACAGGGATGTGATGAGGGACAGAAACAGTCCCTAATAATTCCCCTAACACAGTTTTCTGGGAAAGAAAGTGCATCAGAGTTTGGAAGAGCAGGGCGACGTGGGTTTTCGTGCCTCATATATGAGGCACAAACACTTGGGGAAGTTTCAAAAGTACAGCAGGGAAAAGCGGGGTGAGTGGGAACAGAGACTGTTGTCCGCTGGCACGTGCGGTGTCAGTGTTTGCAGATGGTAAGGACTACAGGGCGATGTTCAGCTTGAGCCTAGCAAGCAAAGTCTGGTGTGGTGTTGCTTAACCTGTGGTTGTCAGGCTGTTGCTGGACTTGATGCAGAGCACCAGAGAACAGCCAGCAGAAACGATTGTAAACAATTCACTTTCAGATTTCCATGAAGCTGGCAGACACATTCAGGGATCGGCTCCTGACCAGTGCCTAGGCTGAAGTAAACTACTAGTAAGTACAAGAGCAGCAGCAAAAATTTTGTAACACTGTGAAATGTCCTTGGCTAGCAAGCTAAGAACTTTCTTTATCTACCATCTCTTCTTCCCCTGGCCATCAGGTAACCGTGCAATGCAGGACAATCTGTCTGCTAGTCCTCCTTAAAAAGTTACACAGACATTCATAAAATAAAATTAAAGAAACAAGAATAAGAAACTCTGCCTTGGTGAATAGGGAGACAAAAAAAAAAAAAGTGCTTTTATAAATAGCTGGATGATTCTGAACCTTTTGTTGTTTCACTTAGGCTGTAAATTTAGACTTTTGCAGACAAAACCCATTTGCTCCTAGGTATGTGGAGCTTTGCACCGTGGAGCCAGCAATATGCACCATGCTGTGGTACTGGTGACATCTCCTTCATGGGGTACAGCTGGGGACAGAGCTATTGGCCGTGTAGCAGCTGGTTGCCCCCACTGGTGGGAATAGCTCATCTCCTTCCCAAATCCCTGCTCTCAGCTGGCTGAAAAAGAAGATTTTACTCATTGCCTCTCTAAGTGGATCGAAGCACCCTCTGATGGTCAGGAAGAGGTCATCATCCCTTCTATGAATGGGGAAACTGAGGCATGGGATGTGAGGGAGGGGTAGGACTCGGAGTGCAGGAGGGGACCAGTGGCAGGGAGAGAAATGTTTCTGATGACCTGAGCCAAGCAATGAGATACAAACCCGCACCGATGTAGGACTGGGTGCACCCCACTTCAGCTAAGCCAAGGTTGCTTGGGATTTGGGAGCACCTGGGGTCAGCCTGCAGCAAGAACCTTCAGGAGGGAGGGAGGGCAGAAAGGGTGAAAGATTGGCACCCCTTTGTAGCCCACAAGAACAAAACCAGAGATAAACCTTCAGAAGTCAGGATGGGGAGGGAGGGACAGTTAAAAGGAGGAAACATTCATGTCAGAGATCAATTCCTTCAGCTTCTCCCCTTTCATTAGCAGCCCAGGACATTTGGGGCAGTGGAGGCACAAAACCCAGCCACAACAGTGCTGTCCATTTATCCGCAGCCTCCAAGTGGACAAGAGGACTTATTCTCCTGGCCTTGAGAATGAAATCTTCCCAGGGTAGGAGGCTGAGCCCAGGGCCTGGGGTAAAAAAAAACCTTTTCATTGTGAGTCATTAGGAAGAGATAAAGGTCTGCTTCGCTGGGTATTTCGCTTGCCCTGCCAGCGCACCTTCTCAGCCCTGGGACAACAGTGGGGCCATTTTAAAAGGCCCTTTAATTATCTATTTCCTCCCATTGCTGCTGCTTGCAGATGGAGCTACAGAAAGGAAAAAAAAAAAAAAAAAGGAAACAAAGGCTTATTTCAACACTCCTTATCTGATAGCGCATTCGAGATGAGTTTCTCTCACTCCCCCTCTCTCCCAGCCCTCCCTCTGCTTTCTTTTCTTGCCTTGCTCTCCTCCCAATGTGGTGGGAGTGGGTTTTGTTTTCTTGGCCACCAGGAATATGGGGCCAAGCGGTGTGGGTGGAGGAGTGGTGACAGGGTTAACAAAGGAGACCTCACTTTGCAGATAATGACTGCCCCTCTGGCCCTTTCAGGCAGGACACCCAAGCTCCCAGGACTGGGATGTCTTTCAGGCTTGTCCTAATTCAGCACCATTGTCCCGGGCTTTTCTAAAGGAGGATGACAGCTGACATCAGCTCTCTATCTGCAGCAGGTTTTGTCCTTTTCTTCCAGCTCAAGCCATAGATTTCCTCGATTTGTTATGCAAAAACCAACAGAGGCTTTTATTGATTTTTCTTTTTTTTCTGTAAAAGCAGAGTCCCGATAAACTGCTAGATACCGGCCCTCACTGAGCTCATTTTGATCTAGGTTTTTTTCAAGTCTGTGCACAGGCTACTACTGAATTAGTGCAGATTGACAGTGTGCCAGCTACCACAGGGACCTCCTGTGAAGATGTGCCCGCCATGCAGTGCCTTTCTTCTGGGAGAACCACCTTGAGCTTGCTGCAGCCCTCTGCAAAGTTCAGAGGCACATTCAGACGACTGCATGAACCCTTCTCAGACCCTCGTTCTTGGCCAGAGACAGGGGCTAGAGGGATGGCTTCTCTCACACAGCAAGGCTGCTCTTGCATCTTCCGCCCATTTTTTTCAGCTGCACATTGAGGTGTGTTTCCCACCCATGGCTTTCCTGCAACCTCTGCATTGACCAAATCCCCCAGCTTCACATGTTGATGGCATACAAGGACAGGCAAAGTGACCAGCCTAATCTAGGGAGTGATGAATAAAGCCCTCAATGGGACAAGAGGGGCGGTGATCAGTAGGCGGTCAATAAATATAATTAAATATACCTTTTCCTACCTCCAGTATCTCTTCCCCCAGAGTCAAGCACATTTCTGACTCCTTTGGGCTCTGGCTAATTTTGCGTGTTGTTGAAGCACCTCTGCAACACATCAGTTGGTACCCTCCCAGTGCTACATACAGACTAAAAGTCTTAGAAATAAAACAGATCAATTTGATCACTTAGATGGACCTTTGCCTTCAGAAACTCTCGTTTTCACCCCGATACCCCTGCATCAATCTTTATAACTAGTGCACAGCTATCTCCTGTGAAAAGATACCCACATTCAGTGGGCTGTTCCTCCAACCCTGTCCCATGGAAAAGTGCTCCCACAGCAAACTGCTCTCACTTCTCATTTGAGTTTTCCCAACTCAGCTGTCCTGTTTTGCTTCTCTTCCTACCTTTTCCTTCCAGGTTACAGAATATTTCCATGCCTGTATTTTCCTCACATAACGTTCCTTGTGCAACATCCCTCCCCACCTTGTTTTTGATACGCAGATCATGAGCTGTCTGTGTCTCTGCCTTTGAAGGTTTGTTTCTTTTTTTCGGCAACTGAATTGCCTTCATGGTGTTTTTAGCATGCTCTCTCACTTTCTCACTTCTCTTCTAAAACATCACCACAACTGGATCGGTGTTTCTATACCAGGGTGATCGCTGCTCTTTCCTACAGTAAGGCACCATCTTTTTCTTTGCTGCTTCTGTGCTTGTATCCCATAGGTCTCAGGAAACTTTCTTCTCCTTTGGTAAGCAGAGACTCACCACATGGACTTCTCTCTATGTATAAGCCACTACTAAACACAGTTCATAAAAGACCTAGCTGAATGCAGAGCTGAAGCAATTCCCAAGTTCCCTTAAATGAACAACTTTTAGGGTCATCTGTGTTCACAGGACATTCTGTGAGCTGTCCCTTAAGTTGCAGTAAAACACTAAGAAGGTGATTTCCACAGCACAGAAATACCATAAAATCCATATTCAATTCCCATGTTTTTTTTTTTAAGGTTAGCAGGAATCTGATACCAAAATATCTGATTAAGTGATAGCAGACCTCAAGCTCTCCAGTCTGATCTGAACCAGCAAATAGGCACTAATTCCCAAGGTGTGAACGCAAACCAGACAGCGCAGAAACAAGTAACAAACTACAGCTGCTTAAGATGTTACTGAGTCAGAATGCTCACGCTCTGCTCGTTTAACTGTTCAGAAATGTGTTGGGGAGAGGATGTGGGTCTTTCTGCCCCCCCC
>VZTL01051230.1:13219-28846 GCA_013400535.1 Scopus umbretta | reverse complement strand
CCCCCCCCCCCCCCCCATGGGCTACAGCCACACTCATAAACAAAAGAAGGCCTGGGTGCTGGCTGACGTAATGGCCAACAGTGAGCCGTACCATGCCATTTATCTCTGCTGCCTGTCCTGCGTCTGGGCCAGCATCTCCCAGGCAATGCTTGGTCATACCTCAGGGCCCAGCAGAGGGCAGGGACTGTCCACAGCGGGACGGCCAGAACTCCCATAAACCCCCTTCATGCACAACCATATTCTGTAGGAAACTTGTCCAAAGCCTGAGCCAGACACAGGTCTGAACCCACCCGTGACAGGCGGTTCAGGAATACCAAGTCATCTAGCAGAAAGCTGCCATGACCAGCCAGTGTGGCAGCCAAGCTGCATGTGCAGCAGTTGGGTTAATGACATTTTCTTGTTGGTCCAGCAGCCCTCAAATGGATAAGAGCTCCCTTCCCAGTGCCCTCTTCTTTTCCTTGTGTAGATCCTGATGCAGTCTCCTCTGAGTCCTGAGGTTCTACAGATGTCAACCATTCAAAGACATGTCTACCTCAGCAGACTAATTTCTCAGCGGTAGCCCAATTCTCAAGCTTAGCCTGGGTGCCCATCTTTATTTTTTTCATAGGTTATGATATTGGCCCCACAGCAGACAACAGGAGTACTGTCATGTTCGCCTAGGTGTAGATCAGAAGATTTCCCCTTCAAGACATGTAATTTTCATTAACTGAAGGAAATTAGTTAGACCTACTCAGATTTAAGGGGATTTCTTACTCTTTGAGGTGTTTCCCTTAACCTGACCTTTCCCACCTTTCTTCATAAACTTGTGACTATATCTTAGTCATGTTTCCCATGCTCTTGACAGTCCCCATGCTAGATAAATTCAAATCAGAGCTCAAAGTGAGAAAGCCATCAGAGTCCTAAAATATCCCTGAAAAAGGATGAAAGTCCACAGGCCTCTGTGTCCTCATATTCAGTGACCATTTTGTGCTAATCACTCATAAAATAAAGTAAAAATAGAAAGTTTTCCACAATGTCTTTTCAGATACACTGTGACAGAAATCAAGGCGATCTCTGCAGCCCATAACCACTTGCTGAGGGGAGGTTAAGGTTGCTGAAAATCCTATTTGACCTTCTCAATGGAGTTAATGAGTCAGAAGACTTCCTGTGGATAATCCAATGAGGTGGATAAAAAGGTCCTGAACTACTTGGCATGAAGTCAATGCCAGAGAATTCCCTTACCCTCTAATCCCTGCGAGCAGAACACCACAATCCCATCTTCTCTCAGAATTTTATGGGGCTGCCATTGTTGTTGAATTTTCTCTGTGGCCATTGTCTTTTATGGGAACGCAGAGTGTAATATAAATTAATAACAAAATGCCTGCTATGTCAATCAGAAGCTAGAATTTACAAGATACAGGAGAAATTTGTCCCTTTTTTGACATGTCCTCATTCATTATTTTTAACTACAATATCCCTAAGGAGTCTTAGATGTAGACCAGGACCCAGCTGTACTGAGCTGAAAACAAACTGTAGTTAAGTCAGCGTGTGCAGTACACACCACTAAAATCTTTTACTTATTGCTTACTTTACTCAGTCTTGTTCTGATCTTGGAAAACAGACGCAGAAACAAATGCAACCTTTTGCAAACTTCCAAGATGCTACTCCCAGCCAGAGGCAATGTGAACCACTGTAACGTCTGCAGCTGGCTTTTTCTGACAGATATCAGAAGAGTTTTACTAAACAGCAGTCAATCATGTTCAGGGCCAGTTTTGGGCTCCAACTCTTTATTGTGATTTAAGCCAGAGTTTATCTCAAGGCTTGGTAGCTCCCTGGAGTACTAGGTGTCTAGTTGCAGCTGGTCATCCAGGCTCCTGTGACAGCCAGCGAGAGAGGGCTGTTTCTTTAGGGTGTGATTCCTCCTGTCCTAAAACACTACTGAAAATGAGCTTGTTGGCCCACTCTCTGGAGATGTCAGCCTCTTCCTGGTGCCATTTCAGGGCAGCAGATGACTAGTTTAGACAATATGACTAACTTTTGGATGGATAGAGTCAGGTGAGTTGAATCCTCCCTTAAATGGCTCCTGAATAATTGCAATATGCAGGTCTCATAACTCACCTCTTAAGACCGCAGCATTTGAGGGCCCCATTTAAATGAAAGTCACTGTCAAGATGATAGGCTTTGCAGCCCCATTCTCGATTTATGGACTTTATTGTTTAGAACTTCTACAATACCTTTTTTGAGATGTGATGAGTACCCAGCTGCTCCCACTGTGGTCAGAGGAAAGATATAGCCCAATTCAGAGAAAATCAAGATCATAGTTTCATTCCTGAGGTCTGCAGCAAGGTAGCTAATGCTGATGAGACAGTTGCTGAAGCTGGTGCAGGAAAAGGCTGCTAAGGTAATCAGGGAGCAGAAAGCTGGTGTGATGAGAGGGATCTAGAGTTGCTTGGCCTGGTTCGTGTAGCAAATAAAGGCTAAGAAGGGATCCAACTGGTGAGTACATCTGGGAATAATACACCAAAGTGGCGAGACAGCTATTAAAGCTAAAGG
Source organism: Scopus umbretta (assembly GCA_013400535.1). Lineage (NCBI taxonomy): Eukaryota > Metazoa > Chordata > Aves > Pelecaniformes > Scopidae > Scopus > Scopus umbretta. Next base: position 26,314 of record VZTL01051230.1, on the reverse strand, counting down.
ACAGTGTTGGCACGGGAACAAAGGGATGGGAAACTGGCCACAGATAGAAGTCAGGCTGGAAATCAGATGGTTAAAGTGCTAGTGATGCGAGATCCTGGAAAGCCTCTGTGTTGGGACAGAGTGAAGGGTAAGCCACCTATGTTCTTTATAAATGAGTTGTATGATACAGAGTCCTGCAAAACAAAAGGGGGTAGATTCACTGGCCTGGGATAGACCCTCTCTAACCCATCTCCTAATTCTTAGTTATAGCAGAAACAGGTAAACAATAGCAGTAACCAATTTCTGTGCATGGAATGCAATTACTTACCTACTTCCCTACTGAAGACCTTCTTCTGGATGCTCTCAGAGTAAGACAGGATCCCATTCAATCTTTCAAGCCTTTATAAACCTACATGCTGACTTGAGCCCCTGCCCTGACACTGCAGGAAGCTACTGCTTTCCCTATTGAATCTATTTTCTGTTGTCAGGCTACCAAAAGCTGGGGGTCATTGTCATTGTTAGTAGTAAGCAATAAAGGCTTCGAGCTATGTGACTTTGTCCTTAAAAGGAGTCTGGAAGTTAAGTATATCATTCCAGCCACACCACCTCACCTCCCCATCCCTAACTGTTCATCACGGCGAGGGTAAAGTTAGAGAACTATGTAAGAAGAAGTCGGATGAGAGGAGACTGGAAAATCCTAGTGCAGAGGGCTGGTAGTGATCTTCAGAACTCATGCAGCCATCCCTCTCCCATCCTTCGTCAAGCAAGCTCCTAGCTTGCTCCACCCAAGATTCTCCCAAATCCATTTCTGATAGATGCATATCTACCAACTCTTACAGATCTCCTGAGAGGGGGAGTGCACCGTCTCTCAGGACTGTGTCCCAATTTTTTAACCTTTCTTATGGCTACAGGATGTTTTTCCTTATATCTCACCTGTCTAATGCAATTTAGACTGGTGCCTTTTCTTTTTGCCCTCAGTGAATGTGGAAAACCATCTGGTTTCCTCTTTTTGTGTACTCAACTATTGCGTACTGGAATAGATGCATATCCTACAGGCTTGGTTTCAAACACTAATATCACCAAACCAAAATATTCAAATTTGTGAATTACTCTTTACCCTGAAATTGTCATCTTTATTTTCACTCCTGTATATACATTTCCTTGTAGTTTGCCGTTTTTGGTGATTTTATAATTTTTTTTTTCTCTCTCTCTTTTTTTTTTTTTCTCTACAGTACACTCAGGTCATATTTTCAAGCTTTTCTAAGTAACTCCAAGGGTAAAGACTTCTTTAATGAAAGCTGGAATCCTTGCACAACCACTTGCTTCCAGATGCTGGGGATTACAGTAAAACGCTAAATATTGCAAGACTTATGGTACTATTGCAAGAGTTGGCAGCAGTGAAGAAGTAGATCAGGACTGAGAGAAAGGGAAAAAAGTAATGGGAGACAATTAAGAAAAGAGCTAATTTAGGGTGAATACCAGGAAAGGAATTTCAGGAAACAATACTTTCCAATAAATTTTCTAAGGCTACGGAGCAGTCTGAAGAGAGAAAGACGGGGTCAGTGTGACCAAAGCCCTGCAAATGAGCTGTTGCGAACATTCCTATTACTGGACTTTTGCATGAAATGCCTTTTCTTGCCTTATTTTCTCTTGATCTTTCTCCCTTTCTTTCTGATTGTTAGAAATGTTTTTTTCCTGTATGCATAAAAGGTATCAGAGCACAATCTAATCTACATGTTTGCTAATCATATCACTTCACACATCAGCCCAGGGATCAGAAGGTCTGTGGAGGATTTTTGGGGTGCCAGCCAGCCAGCATTTGTTCTGACCAGTGGAGCACATCCAGCACAACATAACAACAGCTACTGGAAGTAATTGGAGTCTGGTTCCCAACTGTAGTTTGAAAGCTTATTTGGAAATCTCATTCCATTCTTCAGGGATCATAAGAACAGCACTGGAGCGGTCAGACCGATGGTCCATCTCACTTAATGTCTTCCCTCTATCGGTGGCCCATAGCAGATGCCTAAGAAAGAATATAAAAGCAGGGCAAGCATTTAATGATGCTTTCCCTGAATACTCTCTGTAGCTCAGGGACTCTCTGAAGAGATTTCAGATCTTTGTATTTAACATGGTTAACTGCCATATCACAAATTTATCCTCCTTTAAATGTCTCCCTTTTTGATAATTTCAGCTAAGAATGGTAGAAGAATTCAGAGACTTTACTGTCCTAATATTTTTTTCCTCAAGGTCCTGATTCAGACATTGGATAAGGAAGGGTCAAGGTTCAACCATCATAATTCATTTCAATAGTAAACGCGTACCTCAGAAGTGAGCAAGCAAGCAAGAAAGCTGGTCCTATGATATCCAGAGCCCGCCAAGGCCTGAACAACAACTGACCTCTGGTTCGTGGAATTCCACAGTTAATAATCTATCATTTCCTCCTTCTTAACTGATGTCAAAGAGAGTCACCAAGGAGCAAGTGTCCCTTCAGGGGTCCTTAGCATGTTACTCAAGGGTGGCTTCACAATGTGCATCTCTGCCAGCATTTGTGACCATGCCAGGAACCCCCTGAAACCAGAAGACCTCCTACCATGAGGTCTCAGAGACAGGTGTGGAGGTAGAAAAGGGGTATTTTACCTCTCTCAATGCCACAGCAGTTCCAGCACAATAGGAACATGGTTCAAGGTCAGTTCTTCCTTATTAGAGATCTGATTAGGCAGCTCCCCAGCATGGGTCCCAATTTAACTCTGTTTCATGGCAAGGAATTAAACGAGGGAGATTTCTTAAGCTAAATGAGCACTGGCCCAGAAGTTGTTCCTGCTTAACATATGGTTTTTGGAGAGCCATGGGAGAGCAGGTCATTAGAGGGTGACCTGTCAAGTTAAATCATTCACTGATAATACCAACCAGTGAGATAGCACACAACAATATTATCTTTTGCATTTGGACTGAGATGCTTCAATTTATTGCATTATTATTATTATTATTATTATTATTATTACTATTACTATTATTATGAATTATTTATCAGAAGTGACTTTGCAGTCTTAGCTGGGAGGTGTTGGAAGACGTGGAGATGTCTCACTGCCTTCCAGGGCACAGATGGTACAGATGGCCATGATGCAAGTTTCTTTCTTACCCTATCTCCAAGGGTATTCCCATTTGGCCTAGGAAAGAAAGGGAATATTTACTCTGTCAGTCTAGCCCATCTCAGGTGTTGTGCACAGGTTGCATCTCCCCACATGTGAGTAGAGCATTCACATCCATTCATGCCCTTCTTCAGGTCCTTCTGAGAGGAAACACAGGCACTATCCAAGGGTCAAAACTCATCCCAGCACCTCACTCTCTGCCAACAACATGCATATGCTCTGAGTAAGGGTTTGGTTTAAGTGCAGCACGGGATCGGTGTATCAAGTCAGCTCTAGAAGAGGTTTGTTCTGAGCAGCATTGGTTCAGATTGCTCCTTGATGCCTGGTTTCCTTGCTCCTTGGAGCACTGTCCTGGTTTCAGCTGGGATAGAGTTCATTTTCTTCCTAGTAGCTGCTATAGTGCTGTGTTTTGGATTTAGTTTGAGAATAATGTTGATAACACACTGATGGTGTAGTTGTTGCTGAGCAGTGCTGACACCAGTCAAGGACTTTTCAGCTCCCCATGCTCTGCTGGGTGCACAAGGAGCCGGGAGGGGGCACAGCCAGGACAGCTGACCCCAACTGGCTGCGGGGCTATTCCATAGCATCCGGCGTCACGCTCGGGATAGAAACGGGGGGAGTTGGCAGGGAGGCAGCGATGGCTGCTCGGGGATGGGCTGGGCATCGCTCAGTGGGGGGTGAGCAATTGCATTGTGCATCGCTTGTTATGTATTTTGTATATGATGATGATGATGATGATGATGATGATGATGATTTCCACTTCCTTTTCTGTCCTGTTAAGCTGTCTTTATCTCAGCCCACAAATATTACTTTTTTTTCCCAATTGTCTCCCCCACCCCACTGGGGAGGGGGAGAGTGAGCAAACGGCTGTGCGGTGTTTAGCTGCCTGCGGGGTTAAACCACAAGCCCATACCTAAGGCAACACAGTCATAACTAGACCATTCAGTTAGCCCATTCACTACCTTGCTGAAGCTGATAACTGCAGCAGTGATTGGGCAAGCACAAGCTTTTGGTGAGCCTTGTGAGCGCAGTGTGCGAGGCCCCAACAAAAGCAAGAGCAAGAGCAAGAACACTTCCATCGTCCTCCTAAAGTGTGATGCCCTGCAAATGAACAGCTTCTCTGCAGCTGTTAGCAGGATCCATGAAGACTTTAATGGCCCTTAGTGACACAGATATTTCACTTGTTCGGTAGGTGTGTATGGACTGAAAACTTCTGTTTTAAACCCATTAGAGTAAAGACATTGGTTGCCTACAGAAGTGGTCTATAATTCTGTCCCATTTTCTGTTCTTTCTGGAGACACACCGTCTGCAGACCCATTGTGTTATAACTAGATGATGAATGAAGTGGCATTTTCCCTTGGAAGTTTGGAATGACTCCACAACAGGTCTTACTCTGTTTTCCTGTAAATACGGGAAAGGATTTAAAAAATGAGGAAAGCGGAGGGACATCAAATCAGGACTGTAACCAAAAATGAGCCAGAAGGCGATATGCCCCTGAATACCCACAGACAGGGAAAACTGAAAAACCCAGCCAGACATCCATCTGACACTGAGAAAACTGTACTATCAAGGAGATATGCTCTGCTTCCAGGAACTTCACCCAATGCCTGTGCAGGAGCATAGCAAGGCAAATATGATCCTGTTTGACATGGGTGAACCTCTCAGAGTCTGACATTTTGCAAGCAATTCGCATTTTAGTTCTGTGGCCTTTTCAGAGCTGGTTCCTGCTCACAAAATGCTTTGTACTTGTAATTTGAATTTTTGTTCCCTGAGGATGAGTCAATTAAGCAAACACGAAGGAATGCTGGCTCCAGGGCTCCAGGGACAGAAGAGCCTACCACAAGTTCAGCTAGAGCTGAAGACTGGTTATATATGGGCTAAATGCAACTCTAGAATTTCTTGGTGGAATAAAGTTTTCTAAGACTTTCTCTGTAGAATGTAAATTGGCATAACTCCACGACAGAAAATTCTGCCACACCAATTTCTGATGGAAAAGTTAACTTTTCCATTGCAATGGGGTCATCACTTCTCCCTCTTTTCCCTATCCGTGATGACCAGAGCAAGAAGTCAGGGTTACATTACAGAAAGGAAGATCTAGATGAGGTACTATGAGACAAAACACTAGGGGTATTAGAAGTTTCAGTGTCTGAAGGAGGCTGTGGAATCTTCCAAAGTGGAAGTTTTAAGGATGAATTTTACTGATCATTTGTCAGAGATGGCTTAGGTCCTTAGAATCTTTGCAGAAGAGAGGTGCTGCAAATCTTCATGCTCCTTCCAGTACTGTTTTGTGCAATTACCTGGTAACTGGGAATATATACCTTTTCTCCTTTTTTAATAAAAATATTGTTCCCAAATATATTCTTCTTTAATGCCTAAAGACTCTCTGGAGAGTCCTATAGCAAGTCTGCTATAGAAGGAGCCTTGATGCATAGAAGTATGACATAATCCTGCCTGACGTCTAGACTGTTACAGAATATGAATCCCAACTTTACGTGCAATGTGAACACCCAGAAGTTGGAGAAGCTAATATATGACATGAGACCAAATTCCATAACCTGTGGTGATGGGCAACATGTTGACAGACATAGGTCAGGAGGTGCTAGCTGTAAATCTGAGGTAACCTGTAGTGGATCCCGTCTGACTGCAGACATCAGGTGTCTCTGGCATCACACCCTATTCCTGTGCATTATTTACCACCTACATTAACCAGGATTTTTAATTATTTTTTTTTTTTTTTAATTTGGGATTTCCTGAGAATATTTCCTGAGAATATCAAAGATTTGATTGGTCATTGGACACTGTTAAGCAGGAACTCCCAGCAGACCATGCTTGTGGTTGGTCCACACTTCAGAGTATAGAAAAGGGTGCTCTGACCCTTAAGGATTTACCAACATTGCTTTAAAAAAAACCAAACAAAAAACCCCAAAACATAACGGTGTGTGCATGGAGGTTTTTGCTAGGGTTAATAGTTTAACTTCAGTGAAAACGCCTCTTTCTGTTATGGAACTTTATGACTCACCCAAGTTATCTATCTCGACTTGGCCTTTTTTTCCCTCATACAAATGTAGACATGTCCTTTACCAGCAGTATTAAGTGGTCATTTGCTTTGCCCCATGACCCTTAAAATGATTTGTTTCACTACACCACAAAGAGACAAACAGGAGATTTATATTATTTCTAAGTGAAATATAAGGCACTAGAAGCCTTGGATCAGGACTATATTAAAATCAGTCTAAATAAAACCTGACATCGCTTTGGGTGACAACAGTGGTGTCTCTCTCTTCCATCCAGACTTGACACAATTACAAAAGAAGGAGGCTGAAGATAGTGTGGTTTGGTTCTTAGGGATTTCCACAAGCCTTTATTCCTTTTAACTTGAAACTTTATTCCATCATCAGGGCTTGTGGGTTCTCCTGCTGCTCCTCTTGTTCCGTGGGATGAGTCAGGGTTGAACAGTGCAAACATTCAGACCCACAATTGCCAAAGATATGCTCAGTTTGGGTTAAGAATCATGGCAGACTGAGTGCCTTTCACCACAATATCAGAGCTGGCCCTAAGTCTTGCATGAACCTAATGCTGATCCGCCTGGGCCAGGATTGGTTTTGCAAGGGAACCCAGCATGGAGCTATTTCTGAATAGCCTGGAAGCTGCAAGCTCCAGGGCTCTGCTGTGCCAGGTGCTGTACATATGAGATAATCCCTACCCAAAACACTCACAGTCTAGACAGGCCTAGGGTGAGGAAAAGAAATGTGAATGTCTCCACATTATAACAAGGTAGAGAGTGATGGAAGGCCAAATGCAAGTGACCTTCTATGAGCTCCTAATCTATCTGTTGAGACCGCAAATATGAAGACTGGGGCAGATTCAGAGCTTTTCTTAGCTCCCCTAGAGAGCTGAGCAAACCAGCAAACAAAAGGACCTACATCCAGTTTCTGTGTTCCAACTGTAACTGTGGTCCTGTTTCACCAGTGCAAATGTATATTAGTGCCTACAGATTTTTTTCAGACCCAAATTACTGCATCAGTTAAAAGCGCATGCCTTCATAACCAGGTCGTCCTTGTAGGAAAGCAATCTGAATTGTTGTCTTGAACTTTTATGTTATCTATGTTCTTGTTAGATGTCAAGACAGGTCATCTGGACCTAAGTTGAAGGCTGCATCTGACCCATCATGTCTCTGCTTTGACTTGCCATGTCTCTGCAAATGATTAAGTTATCTGCATCATCAGTCCAGTGGTGAAATGGGAAGCAAAAAAGAGGAGAGAGAAATGCCGCTTAGCCTGCTCCCAAACTCTCCAAGACTCTTCACCTGCAATATAACAAATCTTCTGCAGCCCCCTTGTCTCTTCCCCAGGTCCCTGCAAATAGAAACTTCCAGGAGGCAAGCTGTCCCTCTGCGCCTGAGCAAGCGTGGTGTGGGGTCAGACAGGACCTCTGCCTCACTCTCAAAGCGCTCTGAGAAACAGATGCTGGAAAAATGTGTGACAAAGTTGTGCCCTGGAAAATTATGAAAGTTGGGGAGAAAAAAATATTAAAAAGAAAATGAACTCAAGTCTTCCCAGATTTTGTGGTAGCAGAAGTCTGTGGGAGGATTCCAGAGGAACTGTAAGGGTTGGTAGATGGCTCCCCTAGGCTGCACTCAGCTGGCAATGCTACTGTGCTTCCCCAGCCACTGTTATATCCTATCACTGATGCCCTCTGTGCAATGGGATCAGACAACTGGTTCCTCTTTGAGGGCTGTGGACTGCTGCTTTGGTTGGTTGTGTATCAGGCAGCATGGATGCTAAAGTCGGTGCTGATATCTTGTCCCACTCATCAATTTAGCCTGATGGGGAGTGATGTCAGCTACAGATACTCCATTTCCCTTCTGGAATTTCCCTCTTTGAAAAACAGTCTCCTGCTTTCATGTGGTTTTGATCTGGATAGTGCAGCATCCCACTGATTTCTGTCATTTTACCCTTTCCCCAGATGCTGACTACAATTCAAGGCAGCTTTGGAAGAACATCTGTGTTTCAGCCTGCTTGTCCCACTGGGCCCCTCTAAACTACGCTAAATCAATGTATTAACTTTTCAGAGGACTTGAAGATTTGTCTTTTCTCACTTAAGGCCCTATTTGTCTTTTCTCGTCTAAGGCCCTATACTGACTGCTCCTCTACTATAGATGGAGGCAAAGCATTTCAGACATCCATTTAGGAACCCCCTGGACCCCGTGGTCACTGGTAGTGCTGAATCTGGAGTTTTGGCTCTCCTTGTTTATAGACCAACTCTTTTAGCTAAATTGGTTTTCTGTATCTGGATAGGAATGTCTCACAGCTCCAGACCCTGGTTTTGGAGCACTTGTGAATCCCATTGTCACAGAAGGCTTAAGGTGAAATGTAGGTTAAACCCACCCTTACCCCCCATAATTTCCTTTAGTCTTGTCTACAGCTTTTTCTTCTAACTCCTTGGCAAGGTGAAGCCAATGACCTTGATAATGCAACATTTTTGCAAAGGGCATTCTTACGAAAGTTGTGAGAAAATATGCTGCTTTCTTCCCTTCACTTTCCCTTGCATCCACCCTTTGTCTTTTCCACCCGCTCTTGTTTTCTTCCCTCCTTTTCTCTTTGCTCATCCTTCTATCTGTCCTACTTTTAGCCCTCATTTCAGAAACACCTGAAGCTTAAGATTCCTCTCTAAAAGTTGGGCAGCTAGTGTAAACCATCCATTTAGGATCCCTTTTCAGCTGTTCAAAGAGGTCAGCATTTTCATGTGGTGATTTGTTACACACTAAAACTGGTGTATAAAATCCCATGGATTAAGCATTCTCCAGACTCACCACCAGAGAAAGAACCTGGAACAGGACTGTAAATTAGATCTCCAACCTTCAGATGGCTAAAGACAGCATAACAAAGTGTATCCTGAGTGCCTTTTTAGAATGAGCCCAGAAAACTTAAAAATTATTTGCCATAACTGACATCGTGTGACATCTTGCTATCTCCAAACTGGACTTTCAGATTGAAGGGAACAGGCACAAGACATGACATCTTAACTGCACGGAAAAGCAACCAATAAACAAAATGAGGTTGAATAGTATAAACCATTAGAAGAGTAGTTATTTGATTTGCAGTAATGCCATTTTGAGGATTACTTTTATAAAGATTTTTTGTTACTAGTTACGTTAATGCTATAGTGACCAGGATCTCCAATCCTGGAACAGAATCCTATTGCATTGCTAGGGATTTTGAGAGCCATGTTGTGCCATGACAATAAAGAAAGTCCCATGATGAATTATGTATACATGAGGTGCTTGGACAATGCCCTTAATAACATGCTTTAACTTGGTCAGCCTTGAATTTCTCAGGCAGTTGGACTAGGTGATTGTTGTAGGTCCCTTCCAACTGAAATAGTCTAGTCTAGTCTATTCATATACATGTGTAGTATGATTACATGCAATATGATGTAGGAGGAATCACAACCGGACTAAGGTTACAGACTACAGCTGTTTAGTCTAGAGCTTGGAGGACTGAGGAAAGACAAGATAATGGTATTCAAACATACGAAAGGCAGCTGCAAAGAGAGAAACAATCTATTCTCCATGTTGACTGGGGATAGGTTGAGAAGTCATGGGTTTAGATCACAGAAAGGCAGGTTTATGTTTGATAGTAAAAAAGAAAACAGAACGATTTAGCGATGAGGACAGTGAAGCACTGAGTTAGATTGCCTAACGAGATTTTACTGCGGATTTTTATGCATACGCTAGACAGACATCTGTCAGGAATGCCTGAGCTATACCTGAACTTGCATCAAAGCAGGGAAATGGATGAGGTGGCCCACTGAGATCCCTTCCAGCCCCACATTCCTGTGATATAATATCATGTTTTCTGCAGCAGAATTCCTGCATTTCCACTAGCCTACATTGCAGCCTTGAGCCCACCCCAGATGACTGGAGCCCATCTTTCTCAGCCTCCTATTTCCCAGAAACTGTTCACCATCGACTTGAACTTTGGTCTGCTAAACACACTGGAGAGGAATCCGACACCTCTACTGACACAACTTTCGTGGTGTAATTGTTAATATTGTCCCATCTGCGGATCATTCCTGAAGGTCTCTCCCTCTCTGTCTGTCTCCCTTTTGCCTCCAGGAGGCCAAAGGGGATAAAGGCAGCAGTATAATTCCCATTCACAAAATCCTTCTCTTCCAGCTTTAATAGCAACCTCACCTTGCCAAGAAAGCTCTTTAGAACACTGGGAGTTTGCATTGCATTCATTAAAGATATTTGTCACAGCCAGATCAGTGTGTTTTCATTTAAACTCATCTGTAAATTTTGTTGATCCAAACCAATTTCTTCTCCCCCACATACTACTTGACTCACGAGGAAGGCTTCTGAATGTGAATCTTGTGATAAGGAAACATGACAGAGACTGACAAATTTCAAAGGACCTTGGAAAATAGTTTTGGCTAGTATAAATTAGCCTTCTTCCACCAAGTTCCATGGAACTTTTTTACTGCTGCTGCAGTTTTGGAAACTTCTGACGATAAGCATGTTAAATCCATGATTATTAGCTTGTGGTCCATGTACTCCTAGGGGTCCATCAGCAACTTCTGTGGGATATGAAAGAGATACCTAAACATCCTTTCAGTACACTGAAATTTGTACACGGGATTACAAATGTTGGAGAAGAAACAGTAAAGATGGCTGTCTGGATGGGTGATTGGATGGATCAACCACTTCATTCATTCAGCACCTCTGCCGTACACCAGGTAGAGAGTGAGAAAAATATGGTCCTGTTCTTGGGTCATGACAACAAAAGGACTGGAGGGCTGGAAGGGCAGTAAGAAGGTTTACATTCCTCCCTCCAGAACTACTTCCCTTTGGCAATCAAAGGGCCAAATCCTGCCACTGGACAGAAACAGGAAAGGTATTTTGCTGTTTCCCAAGTATATGGTAGGAACCCTCACTTCATTCCTTAATTATAATATCTTCTCTTGAGGGTTTTTCTTTTTTTAATGATTTCTTGTCCCCGTGAGTCCCATTCACAGATTTACAGAAAGAAATAATTTTGTCTAACAATGAAAAACAGCCACCTCTGAGGACAAAGGCAACAGATGTTTTGTGGCCACAGGGAAATATCATGCACTAGTTAAGGACAGATATTAAAAGAGCAGATTGGATTGATTGGGCACAAGTAACTAAACCTCTCTATTTTATAGAAAGGCCTTCAATAACCACAGCTCAGTAGACCTCCTCATTTCATTGTACATCTCTGCTGAGAGAAGCAGCTTTGCCTCCTCTAAAATTGATGGAGGAAGGAAGGAGGTGAGCTATGTCAGCTAGTCAGCCTTCAGGTCAGTAAGCCACCAAAGCCCCTCAGGAGTGTTTTCCCCTGTGATCTCCCATTCTAGCAGTGACCTGGCCAGACCCCATTCATTGGGCACAGAAAATAGCACGTCCTACTTGGGGGCTAACTATGTGTAACCTTCCCATCCTTTTCACTTCATACTAGCTTCGTTATTTATTTATCTTCAATTGCCTCCTTGAAGCTTTTTAAACCAACCAAAGGAGGGTTAAGCCTTGGGATGAGGGAAGGAAAATAAACTTGGGGAAAGTTTAACAGCCACTGCTAAGGACAATCAACTGATGAGTATAAACAACACTCTTGACCTGGAAACCTCCATCCATTTCAGAAAGAAAACATCACTCATTTGACCATATGAGGGCACAATCTCCTTATTTTTAGGATTCCAACCTTAATCCACAATGGATGTTGTCTGAAGTCTGTCTCAGTGCTTTCGCTCATAGTAACTCATGCAACGCAATGTGTGTAACCACAGCAGCTACTGCTGGTGAACAGGAAAGCCGCTGTGGGGAACGCTGGGTAGCTGCAATAAAGAGCCAGATGCAGGCAACACTGTCTGCCCCATGTTTCCTTGGTCTGGGGGAAAAAAGAGTCCCTTAATCTGGGTAGGCAGTCACATCACGTTAGAGAAAAAAGTGCATTGCCATGGCTGGGGGTGCAGAGAATGATGTGAAGAATGGGATGCAAATAGGTGTTCTCTTCAAACCTGGCTTGGAGGGTAGTCAAAACTGAGGCTTTTAAGCTCAACTGATTTAAAAGGAGAACTTCTTACATAGGGGGTTGGTGTGATCACTTAGGCACTGGGTCAATCCTTGACTTGCTAAGTAGGTTTCTGATTTCCACTTCAGATTCTTGGCATGGCCTTAAAACTGTCAGGCATAGGTCACTCCAACGCTCTGTGACATCAGCGAGGACTCCCCACTCAGAGGAGTCTGGGAGCAGAGGTGCCTGTGGCCCTATTTCCACTCTCCCAGGAGTCTCCTGCTCATTCTTCTGGCCGTTCTTCCTCAGCCTTCTCCTGCTGTTATTGCTTGCTAAGGACAACTGGTCGTCCCTTCCTCCAGAGCCTCCTTGCAAGCGTCCTCATGCTCCCAACATCTGGCATGGCATTCCTCTTCCGCCTTATCTCCTACAGCAAGAACATCGCTTTCCACCTTGCCTCAGTGTATGCTTTTGCACAGCTTCCCTCACCCGCAATTATCCAGCTCTCCAGTTGGCTTGCTTAACCCCATTTTGGAGGCAGTTTTCATCAAAGACACGCCATTAGATAGAACCATCCAGCTTTATCCCAAGCAGTCCCCAGGAACGGTGCAGACACTGCTTTTCCATGATGGATTTTTGAAGGGATGGGAGGGAAGAAGCAGCAGCGTGAATGATTTACAAGATCAAGAATCTGTTGCTGAAAACGGGAGACACCCGTGTGGATCATCTCAGTAGGGCCGTTTACTTCACTATCACTGACAGTTGCCGTCCCCAGAATGACCTTTCTGTTCCATTCCCCAGCCCCCCTTTTTCTTTTGTATTGGTCAGAAAGGAACAAGGGAATAGAAACATAAGGAATAAATCAGGGGGGAAAAAAATCCTTCCCAGCTTTTCCACTGTGCCTGTGGAGTTAGGTCTAATTTTCTTTTTTT